>VZDJ01007755.1:7865169-7897175 GCA_008694505.1 Cyanoderma ruficeps
TTTTCTTTTTTTTTTTTTTTTTGGTGTGTTCGTTTGTTTGTTTATTTTTTGGTTTTAAGAGCACGACAGTTTTCCTGTTTTGTTTTGGACTCCTGCCAACCGAATCTGCAGTTTTTCTCTCATTTGTTCTGCTAATTCAACAATACCCAGTAGGTGGCCTCAGTGTATAATCTATTTCTTTACTCTTCTTTCAGTGATCCTGCCTTCCTTTTTTCATTGCAACAATTTTATCTTAGTTGGAATCTCCTGTGTTTATCCCTTATTTTCCTCAGGGCTTAGAGAAAAATTTTCTTTAGAGAATATGAGTATTATCCAGGTCCTGACAGACATGTGGGTTGAGAAATACAACAATTCTTAGAGTCTTCAGCTCTGGATCTTTCAAAGAACTTCTGCCGAGTCTTGTGGTTCTCCACCTCCAGAACATAATCGACTTCTGGGAATCAGTCAGCCCCAGCTATGAACAAGGGTATCACCTACATATGTCATCCTATGGGAATGCCCTTTCAGATAAAGAAAGGGAAGTTCTTTTGATACAAAAAGTGTGAAATGAATTCTTGACCTAATCAAATATCTTAACTATTTATTGCATTTAAGAATTTAAGACATATTGAAATTCATGTATTTACCCTTTGTCACCAAATAGCAAACACTGAGCTCTGTCAGTGGGGTTACTTCTATAATATCTTGCTTTGACAAGTTTCTGTATTCAGTCTGCATTGTTAAACATCATGTAATACATACTGCAGACAAGACCAGTTGACATTTTCACTGGAACTTCCTACACTGAAAGAAGTGCTCATGCCTTTGTGAAAAATATTTATCAATTAAGTAGATTTGTCTACAATGGAGTCCCCAAATTTTCTGACCTGACTTTTGTAGATAATTGATGTGTAAACTCAGTCCTTGACAATTGCCCGTAAGCTAGTAAGACAGACAGTCTTATAGTTTCCTTACCATAATGAGGCCTGAAACCAATTTGGCGGGGATCAAGGAAATATGAAGCCTCCAAATATTTCCAGAATTGCCTCACTATAAATTTTTTTCAAAAATGCAGATTGAAATGTCCTACAAGAGATGTGCCTGTCTGCATCGAGAAGGAGATATTTTTAGATTTGTGTTAAGAGCTTCCAAAGGAGAAGTTGATGTCTGGTCCTATCATACCCTAACACCATTTCCAGCTAAGCTTGTGACCTTTGTTGCCCAACAATGTGACTCCAGCAGTATCCACACTTAAGGCTTTATTCACATGGAGCACTAAGGAAAATATCTGGTCAAGACAAATAACCAGACGATGTACGTAAGCAAGGCTTTATCACATTTTCATTTAGAAGATGGGCAGTTTAGTGCAACAGCATATGTGCAGTGATTTATTTAATTTTAACATTCCAAAGTGTCCTAGTGCAGGGAAGCCCTGAAAAAACAACATTACACAAAATGAAAACTTGGGTTTGCATTTGTTCCCTCCATAGCCTGCTCTGCTACCATGGAGACAGACAGCTCTGTCACATCTAGTAATCTCATCTTCAAAGAAACAAAAACATTCTTGGTGAAAGAGCCTGCAAAGCTGTATTATTGGTCCTAAATGTGATCTTGCACCCTTCACTGAAATCCCACTTCATCACAAAAGAAAACAGAACTATTCTCTGCCACCCTTGTTTTCTTCTCATCTCTTTCTCTCAGCTGTAATCAGAACTCCCAAATTATTCCATGGGCAGCACTAGTAATGGGATCTGCACAACACCCTACATGTCCCCAGCGACAGCATCACAGCACCCCTGGTCCACTCTCTCATATCCCTTCCTAATCCTTCCAATTCTTCCCCATGAAGGCAGGACCCTGCCACACCTTCAGTCAGCCCTTGCATGCCTAGCTGAGGCTATTTGGTTCACACCCTTGATGTCTCCTCTCCACACAGTTCGGTCTCCTCTCCATGGCTCCTGCCGGTTTGGCTGGGGACTAAGAGCACCCTGTTCAGACAGCACTGGAGGACTGGCCAAGCGTTGGCTGCCTCTGAGCAGGCAATGACTCAATTCTTCCTACATTTCTCTCAGTTCAACTCTCTTCTCTCTTACAACTCTTCACAAAAAGCATGGAAATGTAACTTCTATGCCATTCTGCCAAATGTTCCTCATGATATCACTGGCAGAGACGTCTTGGTTAGTCATGTGCCATTGTGGTCAGAAACGAGGCTCATGAGACGAGCGTCCTGGGGTCTCAACACATACTAAAAACCAAGTTTCACCCTGCTCCCTACGAAGGAACTTGACCTCACTCCGCGTTTCTTTGTCTATTAACAGAAACATGAAAGAGCCTATTTAAACTAAAATTCAGAAAGGTGTTGGGAGTTTAACACAATGGTTGTACATTGGCATACTGCTGTTTTTAGCACAGAGTAGGTCTTGTAGCTCTCAAGAACATACTGAAATAAAGAAATTAAAACTACATTCAAGTGCTTGGGGGTAATTGTAGTTTGGGGGTATATTCTGAATACCAAACATAATTTTGAAGGAACTCCAACTATTTTTAAGGAGAAAAGTGACACATGGAAGTTATTTTCATCTTAGCTGGAGAGACATCGAAGGAAATGCAAATTTAACCCTCAGACTGGGAAGGGCAAAACTGCAGCACATTCCACTTTCATGAGATTTAAATAAATCTCTTCACTACAGACAAATAAAGCTCTTACAAGCAAAGCGCAGATCTCAGCTCTGCTCCTTCCAGAAACTGCTGCCAGAAAACCTTGACCTCTTATTTCTTTTAACCATGTGGTTATACACGATTTGGGTGACTATAGCAATCACAAGCTCTTTGTTAACGTAGCAGTGCTGTGCATAAACTACTGAGCAGTCGATGACCTGGGCTCATCTCCACCCAAGGCACTGATCTATCCTGATCAACACAGAGATTTAACTGCTACAATGCATTCACTATTTCAATCAGATTTTGGTGGACATTCACTAGGCTGAACATAAGAAGAGTCTCACCCTTTCCTTTTCAAAGAAAAATAATGAAGCTAATCTCACCATTATAAAGAGGTGCCTCCAGGCACATCAGATAGCTCAGGTAACTCCTGAATCAGGTAACTCTGAACTCAGAACTCCTGAATCTCAAACTAAACTTACACTTATGGTATGTCCAGCAACAGAAAATGTGAGATGGAAAACACCGGCTTTTTACATACTTGCATTGCCACCCACAAGACTTCAAGAGGAATTAAAGAGGGTGAGCTTGGAATGCTGTCTGGCACAAAGCTAGTGTCTTTGGGGGAAAAGTGAGAAGGTAAGTGGAAAGGAGAATGATGTCCCCAATATGCTGCAGGGATTCAGCAGTTAAACCAAAGTTTTTGTTTCTCTCACTGACCCCAACATATTTTAGCTATTTTGAAGTATGAGCATTTAGCCCTCTTCTCCTATAGAGTGGTGTACAGAAAGAGGAAGGCTAAGAATAGGATCATACACCAACCATGCATCGTATTCATTGTCACACTGACTTTTGAAGATAAGCAATAGGAGTTAACATACATGCCAAAATCACTTAAATTCTACTCTCTTTTAGCATCTGTAGTTTAATTAACATTTGTATATTTTGGCTGTGAAGATATTGTTCTAGAATTGAGGCTCTGGTACTCTGATAGTCCATCTCATTGCTAAATCTAAGCACATATCTACATGAGACATATTAAACCAAGCATCCTGCACAGCTGTGCATTCGAACTTTTAGTCTTGTGGCCAGAATTGACCCTGTTAAATTTTATAAACTCTTTATTTTGTTCTCAGCCACACCAACCCTTACACAAAATTATCCTTTCATAGGCCTACCATGCAGCCCCTACAACACATATGGACCCCTGTACATAAGCATCCCTGACAAGAACACAGGAATTCACCACTGATACAGGGTATAAAACTTGGCTCTGGCCATTCTGGATCACTTAGGGAATCTTGGGAATCTCTCGTTTTCTTTTGCTCATATAAATGGGGTGGATCATAGAATCATAAAATAGTTTGGGTTGGAAGGGGCTTTTAAAAGTCACCTAGTCCAACTCCCCTGCAATGAACAGGGACATCTTCAGCTAGGTCAGGTTCTCAGATCCCCATCCTACCTGAATGTTTCCAGGGACTGGGCATCCACCACCTCTCTGGGCAACCTGTTTCAGTGTTTCCTCATCGTAAAAATTTTCTTCCTTATATCTACTCTCAATGTACCCTCCTTCAGTTTAAAATTTTTGCACCTCTTTCTATCATAACAGGTCCTGCTAAGAAGTTTGTCCCCATCTATTTTACAAGTAAAAAAATCTATTTTAAGTATTCAAAGTCTGCAGTAAGGTCTCCCTGGAACCTTCTCTTCTCCAGGTTGAACAACACAAACTCTCTCAGCCTTTACTCATAGGAGAGGTGTTCCCTCCTTCTAATCAACTTTGTGATCATCTATTGGAGAGGGTCCAGAAGAGAGCCTTCATCCCCCACCCTGTACTGAAGGATGAATCATCTCATGTCTAATTAACAGCTTTCTCAAGCTGTTCCAGCTAATCCCCTAACCCCTCAATTCAGCATCATCTAAAGATGGGGACAGCATCAGGCAACTCCAACTGATTATCACCTGTTCAATGAGGAAGAGCTAAGGTTAGATGAGCATGTGCCTTGATCCATACTCTGGTTTTCAAGGATCAGAATGTTATTGAACAGCACATCCTAAAAGAGCATGAGACATTACAAAATAATTTTGACAATGTGGTAATATCTTTTTCTGTGGTGAAACCTGCAGGACTATTGAACTAATGGCCAAGCTTTTTAAATCACAAGGACAGCTACTTCTTCCTCACCCTTCTGTATGCAATCCTCTCTTCTGTCATGTGACCATCAGCTTCAGAAAAATTAAGACATCTCTCATGAGTCTTTGATGCAGTGTTGGCCCTGTTTTTCTGGTTTAAGTGATGGATGATGTTATAATGAGAAGCAAACTTAGTCATAAGCCTAACAAGCTTGCATTTTACCTATGCAAACTATTCTGTAGAGTATCAACAAGGTATATTTTCTTTCCATAAAAAGAAATATGATTATGATTATTTATGATTTTTTTAAAAATTAAACTGATGCAGAATAGTGAAAAATAGCATCCTGCAAAGATGGTGTTCATTTTAGTTTTGACCTGAAATTGTGCTTTTAAGTGCTGCAAAACAGACAAAGCAAAACTCAAACAGACATAGACAAATTTGAGAAGTTCATGAGGTTCATACTGATGATACAAAATTATCTTATCTGTATGAAGCAACATACTGACTGTTTAAAATGCATGGTGCCCTTTTGACTTCTTTCTGTAGTGAGCTCCAGTTCATATTCTACTTTTGAGCCTTCTTATCTCTGATATCCATTCAACTCCAGGTCTTTCATGCCTTGAGAAATGGTCATAAACAACTGGAACTGTAGTGAGGTTAGGTAAGACTAACATGGCAGGATGACAATCGTTCCTGCTCCATTCCACATGCACGTAATTGCTCAAATATGAAAGCCCAGAACTTCCTTATTACAGTTGTCCTATTTTTCTTGGTAATAAATTAAGGTGTCATTTTATTATGTATCAAATATCTTGGTGTGTTCCTTTTACTGTGGTTGCTACAGGTCCTAAACAAATGAAGGAATGCATCATAACATCTTCACAGGAGCTGACAGGAAACACGAGAAGAAGTTCACAGGATACAGTGATAAAGAAGAAACAGGAGACACAAAATTAAGGTAGAAATTTGCTTCAAGGACTTTCTACAAAGGGACACCAGCGAAAAGAAGATTAGAATATCTTCCACTGGAAGGACTGATTAGTGTGGGCATTAGATCTGAGACTAGGCACCACTGGTTTGAACTCAGCTATTCAGGACAGTCAACTGTTGGCTTAACTGTTGAAGGAGTTGCATGCCCTCCATTGCATACATTTTTCACTTAAGATTTCATGGTCATAGAGACTTAGCAGTAATATCAAAATTACATACAGAGGAAATTTCTCTACACTAGCATAAATATATCTGCTTTAAAATGAGATTGTTTTGTGAATCATATTAACCTATTAAACCTGGAACCTCTGTACTGGACCAACTATTGACGATTGAGGAGAGACGGGAAGACTGATTCAGTGATCAGAATTCGATTTTACTCCGGTTCTCCAAAAGCTTATATACCATTTCAGGAAGGTTAATAATTTTCACTACAATAATAAGTTAAAAGATCATACAAACAACTTATGTATTTTACAACACCTTTCTCAAAGAGGGTTGATTGAATCTCTCCTCGTAAACAGGTTTAATCCCATCTTCTGTAACCTCAGAGCTCTGTTTGTTCCTTCCAGGGCATCCTGGCTATCAAACCAGTCATGCTAATTAAGTCTGTCTTACTCTGTCTTGTGTATTCCCACAGACAAACCTTTGTACATGCAATAGTCCAGTAATTTCCAGAAACATCTAATGGCCATCACCTCTTCAAACATCCACTATGTCTGAATTATGACACTCGGGAGGTAATTTATTTTTAAATTATAGGGCCATCAGGAAATAATATTGAGTATTCCGAAATCTTCTATGAAGCATGGTAAATAATTCAGAGGAAAAATTAGAAAGATGATCTAGTTTCAAAGTGGTTACAGTTCAATTTTCCACATGCAAAGCAAGTCTGCCAAACATGAAGGAAGTTTACAGGAAAGTATATGAAATAAACCCCAGTGGCTTTCATTTTCGATCACACCTTACCACTGTGATGGCAGGATAAATATCTGGCAGACAAAGAAACGCATGTCTCTTTCTGTAAAAGAAACAAAACCAACCAACCAACCAAACACTCAAACAAAACCAGCAAGCCACTGAGTGAATTGTTCTTGAGCACTTTGCTTCCAAACCAAATTTCATTCACAATTCATTGCATGAAGAAACAGTTCTATGGTAGTTAGATACAGCAAAAACAGAATTTATTAAGAGGTGGGCAACAAACACCAGCAAATTGTGGAGACACACCTAAATATTTGAACATTCAGCAAGATCTAGAAAGTATTTAAGTCAAACATTATTTGCATGGGTTTGTAAAAGAGTTCTGCCTGTAGCCAAGATACTACCATAATTTCTTGTGAAACTTTGCACTTTACAGTATTCTTCTAGTAAGTTACAACGGGTAACTTAGATCATAGGTGGTATTATTCAGGCCAGCACCTTCCCAGGGCAAAGGAAAAGAAGTCAAGGAGCACGGGTGCCAGTGTAAAACTGCTGCTCCCCACTAGCTCCATTTCTGGCCCATGCAGCAGAAACTCAGACTGCTTTGACTACTGTTGTTTCACCTCAGAGATGAGGCTTCTTCGAGGCAGCAGCTGGCGTGTGCATCAGAGCTTCTCCTGTCCCTGCTTTCCAGACCTAACACAAAATGAAGAATGAAAGAGACCCATGGGTCATTAACAATGCATTCTCCATTCTTATATCCTTGATGCACAAGAGGTTGTCTGGCTTTGCTGTATGGGGAACTGATCTGCTAGCAGCCTCTCATAATCTTCTACACACTTCTGTGTCCTGATAAATCAAGTGTCTGGGCAACTTCCTCTTGTGGAAAGTCTTTCCTTAGATTTCTGAGGTCAATGAGGAATGACTGAAACATAGACACTATTTAGATGTTGCAACTTGTGAGTAAAGGATTGATTTTTAAGAATTAAAGAGATGAAATAAAAACGAAATTGAAGAGAATAGTTAAGGGTGGAAAGAATAAAACAGTAGTCAGCCGGCTAAGTGGGAAGTACTGTAGAGTTTTAGGAGTGTTAAAGTTAGTAAGGCACAAAAAGGGAGAAGAGCTAAGAATCTGGCCATAAAAAGGTGTGTCTATGATGTACATCCAAATGTCAGAGGTGATACTTGGGAGACTGATAGGACTACAATGTAGTAGTAAATATGGGTTGGCTAAGGTCTTCCTCTGGTGGAATTAGATAGGATTCTCCATAAGGAGAGACTGTGATCTGTTTCTGATCCCAAAAGAATTGAGGAGAGCACACCACCACCAAACGAAAAGGCTGGGGGGAAGACAACAAGAAGCCAGTAATTGTGGATGACTTGAGCTTTTAGCATCACAGACATGCAGAAAAGAGATTCCAGAGCTGGTGACATGGAGAAGCAGGTCTGGTTGAAACACAGCCTGTAACACTGAAACCTGGCACAGCTACAACATCAGCAGAGGGTAGGTAGAACGCCACTCGCATCGAAGTGCCAAGGTGTGTTTCCCACACATGGAAACATCATCACAGAGGCACACCTAAGCTCGAGGTTCAGAGAAAACATTTCGGGACCCACGCTGCTGTATCAGGTGCCTAATTGCTCTATCAGCCCTCGTTGCTCAAGTGCGACCATTGCGGCAATAGGACCCGCCGCTCGCCCGTCCGATCCGGCAGGTGCCATTTTGTGGCACCACGGGCCCGAACTGCTCCCGCAGCCCCCGCGGGGCTCCCGCCCGCCGCCGCCCCCCACCCCAGGAGGCTGCGAGCAGGGGCACGGCGGGGACCCGCATTCCGCCCCGCGACCGCCGCCCCCGGGCCGCACGGGCGGCGCCTGCCACCGCCCCCGCCCCCGCCCGCACTACATTTCCCGGCAGCGCGGGGCGGAGCCCGGCTGGGGCTGCTGGGAGCGCCGGTGCCTCGCCTCCTGGCTTTCCGGAGCGTCAGGAAGAGAGGGGGTGTTTGGGGTTTTTTTTTATTGTAGGTGCACGCCGAAAGGGAAAAGCCCTGCAGCCTAAAAAAAAAACATCACCGCTTCCTCAGTTCCCAGTGGGGCCGGTAACGGCAGCGCCAGTCAGCGGGGGGCGAGGAAGGGAGTCCAGCCGGTTCTCAGGTGGTTCCACGGGGGAAGCGGTTCCTTCCTCTGCACGGCTGTGGCACTTCAGAGGTCGGGCTTTAAAATGATTTATTTAATCTATGGTTTCTATAATCACTTCGCAGGCATCCTGGAGACTAACAGCTGTTGGGGGATGGTGGTGGCTCTGGGCTTGGACTGTTTGTGGGTGTTCGTTCCAAATGCGATGTCACACCCTGTGAGGCTGTGGCTGTACACCACTGTACACCTCGCTAGGAAAGAACAGGAATGTGAGGTTGGCATCTGGGCCATCTCTTTGGCCGTGCCTTCCTGACCAATGTTTTGTTTCCCAGTGTTGTGCTAGATGTAAAAAGGCAGTCTATGAAGTTACATAAACATGCAAAACAAAGTTGTATCTGCCAATATTTGAGAGTACACACTATCAAATGCAGACAACGTGAAAATAAGAACAGAATCTTTAAAGCTCAGGTTTGGTTTTGGTTGTTTCTAACTGAAAACTGGTGCCCGAGCTGGCCTGTGCATTTTCTTTGCTCAGAAAGTTGATAGACAACTGTTTTTCTTCAAGAACTATAGGTGACTTGTCAATTAAAAAAAAAAAAAAATTGAGGTCTGTATTGGGCATGATGGAAAGCTTTTTCCCACCTTACTTACTGACCTTCCCTTCCTAATATATTTTTAAATCAAAGTTTTCAGATGTCTAGAAATTTTCCAATGGAGCTACATGTCCCCACATGGCATATTAAGCCCAGTGAGAAGAGGTTTACTTTTTTTAATTACTGTTGTTACATGTTGGGCATGATCCACAGATAAAACAATCCGTGGATCACAGCTTAAAATGCAGCAGGTAGGCAGATGTACATTGTATACTAATTCAGTGTTACCTTCAATAACTAATAGTTCCTCTAATTGCACAGTATCAATGTTATGTGCCTATTCTCTAATGCCTACAAAGGCAGGTGAGATAAAACCCCAGGACTTTAATTATAGGTGCGTGACATGCTAACATGGACAAACCTAAAAGATGCACCTTACATACAAAAGGTCTTTTTTCTAAGGGAAAGTTCACAGACATTATCCAGAGATCAAAAGGCATAAAAGAAACATTTCCTTAATTATTCAGAAGCTGCTGTAATGCACTAGAATTTCAATTATATTTTCTCCATTTATCCATCAGGAACGTTAAACACAAAACTGTTTTCTGTGGCTCAGGAAGTCCCTGACTGAATGTGTCCATGTGCACTGAAAGAGCACTTGTTTGCTTTCCCTGTTCTTACACTGTTTGCCTAAGTACGTGCTGCTGGCTGCATGAGGAGTAAAATACAAGGTTGAATAGATGTTTTAACTAACACAGTATGGCTGTTCTGCAATGAACAATGTCACTGCCAATGCTGTAGAGGTATCAGTCGTGTCAGATCAGCTGTGTAATTTAGCTTTCTGAAATGAGACACTTCTTCCTTTAAACTGCTGCTCTGAGCAATAAGACTATTCTGCAGTCACTTTGCAAAGTGTCTAATACTGCATACATATAAAAAAGACTGTTGAGTCTCTGAAATGGGACTTCTAGTAGGCACTCACTAAAAACACTAGGTTTTAATACATTTGTTCATGTGTATGTATTCATTTTATAATCAACCTGCATAAAATAATTGCAATTTTCACCATGAAAGTCAGTCTGATTTCCAGGACTAAGAGCATAGACGCAAAGCAGAGTTTCTTTTTTTTCTTTTATACCTTGAGGACCAGAGTCAGTTGTTATCACCTCCTGGTTTATTGGGAGAAGCTGAATAATCACTCAGTTCATCCACACCATTTGAGATGTTGTTATATTCCTCTATCACACCTCTCACCTCCCAGTTCTTTCAAGCTGTTGAAATGTCTCTTAGACAAAAGCTATTGCAGTGTGACAGCCTGTTCACTCTTTGGCACACCTTCCAAGTTGTTCTAGATCTTTTCTGAAATGGGAGTAGAAAGCAGGCGAACTAGTTCTCACTTAGCATGGAATATGTGGGTGCATGATGGATTCATCGTGGTGTGATTATTACTTTGTATTTTCTTATCCTTTCTTCCATGAAAAACTACTATGTCACTTGGCGTGTTATTCTGATATACTTCCCAATGCTTTCCAAACCCTTTTCCTTCTTCAGACACATTGTTTTGAGTTTAAAAAGCAAGCAATTTTCAGCCTGACAGATATTGAAACAAAATCCACTGTAAAACTAGGTGGTGTTGCAGTTTTGTTTTCTCTAAGGGTAATTTTCAGGGAACAGGAAGGAGGCTGAGGAAGATCACGTTGGTGGAACTCTCCTTCAACCACAGGGAATTCAATGGGCAACAGGGAAGCATTTTAAAAATGGCTTTAGTTGGCTTTCAAGTTTTGGCAATCTGTTGCAGATTTCAAGTCTAGTACGGGAAAATATTTCAGAAATTCAGTGAGCAATAGTGAGAAATACTGACCTTCCAGAAAATGTAAGGAACTTACTTTATATTCAGATACATGAGAAGTGACACTGTGAGTACTCAGATAATACGCTGCATTCAAATGGAACAAAAATGGGGAAAAAAAGTTCCGTCTCTGTAATAGGAGATGATTTCACAGGATTTCTATGGGTGAAGTTCCACACTTAGCAAGTGATGTCTTGGGGGAAAAAAATACCAAAATCAAAATCTCCTATAAATATTCAGTCACCTGTGAAAAAAAAGTTTTAATTTCTCCATTTCCAGTATAAAATACACTGAAAGAGAAAGGGCTACAAAAACAGTTTTTTCCTTAGGGTTAGCTGAGATTAAAGGCCTGCTGGACAGCTTTCCTTTCTTCACAAACTTCCCTTTTTTGTCACACTACTTTGTGCTGCTGTGGCATCACATGCATTGGCCTTTTGCCACCAACCAACATGATGCTCATTTTACTCCATCAACAGCCAGCTACAGGCATCCCAATCAGAGATAAAATGGGACAACAGTGAATTTCAAAATAAGAATCTTACATATAATACTCAAAGATACAACAGTTGATTGTAGGGAAAATGTATTAACAAATGCACTGGAAGCATTTCAAATGTGTAGGTAAATGGATGTAATGAAATCATCAAAGTGTAAATACAGTAGTAAAATACAACAAAAAGTAGTACAACTTCAAAAAGTGTTGAGAAGTGTCACTAAAAGAGCTGGACAGGATTTTTCCACCTGCTTTAGGATTTGAAATGTCTTTTATACTCTCTAACTTTCAAAGCTACAGAGTACTCCAGAGATAAATGGACTCATTAGTACTCAAGACCTCAAAGCCCTGAATACAGATCATCTCCCTCCTTTAGATCAGAATTTCACATGATGAAAACAGCAGTTTTCACAGCATGTTGTGTCATGTGTTCCATGCAGCACAAGCCCACAGCACTGAGGCACATCTCAAACCACCGTATGGAAATCAGGCCTGTACACTCTTACAGGGAGTGAGAGTGTACTTTACTTACTCTTCTTTTGGGGAATTGCTCAACTTAATATTAAAGTGGAGCGTTAGGTGGACCATAGAAATCCAGATTTGCAGATGAGGGAGAGTGACATCTGAGTTTGAATCAAACCTGGGAAAGCAGAGGTGATTTAGGCTCTGGTCCCTCACAAATCAACTGGATCACCCCAAAGGTAGCAGGTTTGAGGCTCTTTTGAAGTAACCAGGGGAACACAGTGAAACCTTGCCCAAGCCAGTACACATGCTCAATGGTCATGAATTTATATGTTCTCTGAGAAAACAGTTTCACCAAAATGTTTATGTGTGGATTTCCTCTGTAGCTGAACACCCTAATAACTTAGAAATTGTAGAGAAAAGGGCAAGTTCAAAGCCAAAACCAAAACAGTGCTGTCATTTTGCATGTAGCAGAGACTCGAGGGTTAATGTCATTGCAGCTAGCAGCTAAGTGATATCATGGACATAAAAGGTAGCATAAAAATACCAGCAAATTTTCCTTTCATATCATTTTTTTTTCCAATTTGCAGGCCAGCAATGCAGAGGAATGTATCAGCCTTTATCTTCTTCGCAGACATTAGCAACATTATCTCAACTTTTGAGAAATGCACAGCAAGCCAAAATCGACCATCACAAGACATATGAGTATATTCTGGTGGCACTGACAAAGTTTTACTGAGGGACAGAGGGTACTTCCTGTCTTACTGAGAGGCGCTTACATGAGAATAGGCAAAAATCCTGATCCTTAATAGTCACATCAGCTGATAATCTATTCAGAGGTTTCCTCCCAAATTTGCCCTAGACCAGAACAGGGGTGTTTTACACTTTCTTGTTTTAAGTGAGCCACTTTAAACAATACAATCCACAAAAAGAAAGCAGCAGCCAGTGGCACTGTTTGACTATCTTTAGCCTCCTGAATGTACTGCTTTAATGTGATAACACTGGAAAGCTGGGATATTAACTATCATGATAATGATTTGCCAAGAAAATGCCTTCAGTCGTATTTTTACTGGTGGTATTAAGCAGTCTCTCATCATACAAACTTTGAAGTTGTGAATGTTCAGCAACTTACAGTTTCAGAGTTCTGCTGCTTAAGGATGAGCACATGGTTAGAAAAACCCTCCAAAACAATGCTGCCCTAAGGGACTTGTGTATGTATAGCAGTAAATGAAGAGCATTTCACTGATTCAGCAAACCCAAGACTCCAGTCTGGGTACAGCCAGAACGTATTTTTTAAGCTCAAGTGTCATTCATTCCCTCAAAGGAACACCACCCTGAAGGGGTCACGCTCACTCTGGGTGAAACCCCTTCCATGCAGCATGGCTTGACACAGGCCAGGAGACTTCTTGACATCAACCACGCCTTCAGGTGCAGGTCTCAGCACGGAGTCATAACCACCTCAGGTGTACAAATACATGTTTTTAAAAACAAACAAACAACCCCACAAACATAAGAAAACAACCCACAATCCCAACAGACCAANCAGGACTGCTGTATTTTTGTGGGATCGCAACACTGCCGGTACAGTGAGAAAAAATCCATCCTTGCCAAGCGCTGTTGAGGTGATTTCGTGATCAGCCTTTAGTCCTTCGACTAGCAGAGGTGGTGTGCCGTTCAGCTGCCAGCCTCGATCCTGCCCTTGCGATTCCTGAGCAGAGATGGTCTTTAAGACCCTGTCAGGTCTGCAAGAGCCTGTCAGTGGTGAGCGGTGGCACACGTACCAACAAGCCTTTGCTGGCAAAGTCATCTGCACTTAAAATCTGTCTCATAGAACGTTGTAGAACGTCTGATACTTCTCTACCGCATAAAAGCCCTCCACACTTGTGTCTGTGTGGACACAGACATACTAGAAAACAGTACAAGGCATCCAAAGTAATCACAGATCTTACATGTGCCAAAGCCTCCCTTAGTTAATTCACCTGTAAATACATCCCTGCTCACTTTAGTTGCTAAGCTAAAATCGGCTGAGTAGCAAATTTCATTGTCTGTATGGTTACAGTAGCTCTGTTACAGTAGCTGGTGTAATTAGCAATACTAATGCACTGAGTGAGAATGGAGCCCAGTCAAATCTGGGTCAGGGCAGAGATATGGAAATTAAGCATCTCCTTCAAGGGTGCAGAGTTGGTCTTCAAACAGGAAGTCTCCTGTGGTCTGTCATAGACAACTCTACTTCATTAAGTGAAAGTCATACTTTTCTGAAAGATCTAATGTACCTCTGACCTATACAAGCCTAATATTATGAATATTTTACTTAAAGAATTACTGTCAAAAATTTTAAATTGAGTTTAGGTCAAATTGTATATTGTCTCTAAAGGCAATTGCCTGGCTTGCCCCTTTTCATAGGGATTAACTTTGACATCCTTATCTATGCCAGAGATACCAGTCCCCTTTCATGCAAATAGAGGGCTTTATGTTAAGTGCATTAAATTAGTGCAATCAAGTTAAATTCACCAATTGCATTAATTTTGAAGACTTGTTCTTCTGTTTTAGGCTCAACAAGGAACTTGTAGCTTCCAAAACCTCGCACTTTTTTTATGTACATGAAATTTAATAACATTTTTCCTTTATAACTCTGTTTTTGCATAGAACCATAATGGCTCTATAGATAACAGAGCCTATTACAGGAAATGCCAATATTGGCTCTAGAAAAGTGTTCCAGTGCTGTTTTGATATTTGTTTTGTTTCTTACTGGTGCTGCTGCCCCTGCGCACATTTTGTCACATTTTAATGAGAATGAAGAATAGAAAGTACTCAATCAAAAGCACTCACCCTATGACTTTGCCAGAAAGAACTTGTTTTTCTACCCACTGTGTCTTTGGCAAATGTTTTTCTGTTATCAGAGCAGTTTTAAGATGGCCCAATGTTTGTGCCAGAAAACTTGCTGAAATAACTAGCTCTGCTCTAGCAGAGGCCAGTTTCTTTTCAAGAGCAGCTGTTTCCCATGTCAAAAACCTGAGGCTCGTGGTAATGCATGTGTGTTCACATGCTAAATTTACTGAACTTTGCTCAGAGTAGCAGAGATCTAAGTGACTTATCTCCTGGCACTTGTCAACCACTATTACCTGTACACACAGATAGCAAAGTTAACTAAGAGATGTAATCAGACTGGGCTTGTAATGCTAAAGGTTGAAGTGTAAGTGCCAGCGCGCTCTACCTTTAGCTGAGAAATTTTGTTTTAGGATTTGAAAGAAAGATGAGAGACTCCAAATATTTCAGAAGGCAAAGAGCATAGAAAAAAAGGCTTTTGTTGTCTTATTCTTACTACCTTTTATAAGGCGTTCTGGTACAGACTTAACATGATTGGTGAATAGGAATGACACCTCTCTAATCCCATTGGATAAACTAGAGAAACAGCAAAACACTGCCTGGAGACAAAGTGTTTTGAAAAAGAATAGTTGTTTGCCAAAATTGTTTTGAGAAGAAGCTTTCTTGAGGAATTTTTCCTTGGGAAAAGATTAGCAGCTGCTAGCAGGTTAAAATCTCTCAGACCCAGAAATATCAGGCCCACGTAAGTTCTTTGATCAAACCATAAGTTTGGATTTGTACTTGTCATGCATTCCCATTTAAGATGCTCAGTAGGCAGATTGTTATTAGTAGTAGTATGTATTTATTTATTTTAGATTTTGGTCCACATTCTTTCAGAGCAGCAGACAATGAAACCCATGGCATGATGGGTGGGAAATTCCTAAAGCAGATGAGTTCAAGTGCTTCCTACTGCTGCTGAATGGTACATGAATTGTACAGTGCATTGTGGAGAAAAGTGGAAGCCACCTGAAGGTGAGACAGAAACAGGACAGATGAATTAGATATGCAGGTGTAAGCCTACATATTTTTTTTGAAACAAGACTCAAAAGCAGGCTAGAGAAAATATTTAGAATGGATCTGCAAATGTTCTAGCAATGTTGATGTTTGCATTTTCTCCGTGGTTTACCCTATCTGGTAAATGTTTTGGGGTTTTTCTCAGGTATCTGAAGAAACAGCCTGAAGATGAACTTTGTCCTGGAAACATTAAAAGTCATTGTACTTTTTACTTATTACTTACTGGAGTCCCTGGTGTTCTTGGTTGTTCCCAAACGGAAGAAGAATGTTAGTGGTGAAATTGTCTTAATAACAGGAGCGGGAAGTGGTATTGGAAGACTGTTAGCAATAAAGTTTGCCGGCCTTGGAGCCACGGTGGTCCTGTGGGATATTAATCAAGAGGGGCTCAACTGCACAGTTAGACTGGCCAGAGAAAATGGAGCAGGAAGAGTACACTCTTACATCTGTGACTGCAGCAAAAGACAGGATGTCTACAGAGTAGCTGACCAGGTAAAGTGTCTCATTTGTGGCTTTGACATTATTCTACGAGGAGTGCAAGCATGGATGTAAGACGCATGATTAAGTTTTCTAGTGGATTCAAAGCAAGAGATTAAGGTTGATTCATTCTGAATGTATTGTGCTTCCTATCTATTTCAAGAATTCCGGATTTTAGAGTTGACTTGTGTATGTCTATTCCTTAAAAATTAAAAAGAGCCAGGTCTCTTTTTCAGTGACTCATTTTAACGGGGTAGCTTCTCCTGCATTCATTCAATTACTGAGCAGACCCTTAATTGTGAAGTCTGGATAATTAATTTATTGAAGCTAAAGTGGTATTTCAAGTTCTGGCAGCCTTTTACCAAAAGACCATACATTCTAAAAAGGATTAACTGCATAGACAGTTTTCAAATCATTCCTTTGCTGTGAAGAGATTTTTGCAGACTTAGTTTATCTGAATTAATAAATGTATCTTGATGTCTTAAATATTTCTTTCTTTCATTTCTGAAGAGCTTTGTAAAGATAGCGTGTGGTTAGATAATTTGGGCAGACTAGCAGTACTGCCAAAGCCTAAAATTGTTAAAGAAGTGTAAGAACCTATTTCAAGTGTAAGAACCTGTACTTTTTTGCTTCAAAATTGCTAAACTGAACTGTTGAACTAAGAGGTTTCCACCATGAGTGTTGCCTGGGGGTGAATTTTTTTTAAAAAAAATTCAGCTGTCTTCAGGACCATCTGTTGGCTGAAATAATGTTTTGGTGCTCTTCAAAAAGCTCTAGCCTTCTGTCTTTTTCTGTCTGTGAAAAAATGACTGTGAGAAGCTTTCTGACATGTGAACCTTGTGCATGAATTGCAGCATGTTAGAGGCTGGTGCTGTTGGTTTTGTATTCCAGTAATGCTGAACAGCCTTGGTCCCCCCTGCAGCCCTGTTACACCAGCTGAGCTGGACATTTTGCTGTCCTTGCAGAGAAGTGGCACATCTCTCCACAGGCCTGTAGCTTTGCTTCCTGCTGAACTGGGAGAACTGGAGGAGGGGTATTGTGAAGGATACTGGAATGAAGCAGATGAAAATTAACCTTTAGCTTTGAGGACTTGAATTGAGGGCTATGTCTCTGGACCCATGGAGAAAGACAGTGGCTGAGCCACGCTGGCCAAATTTGAGGAAGGGAACAGGGTGTAGCTCTGTGTGACCTGGGTTCAGGATGATGCAAACAGAGCTAGGCAGGAACAAAGAAGTCAGAGTAGGGTGCAGTGCATGGTCCCTCATTTAGATCCTTCTGTCAGCAGTTCAGCCACGGTCAGATTGACTAATAATCCTCATGCTGATCTGCATAGAAGCAAACACTCTGGTACCATTATTTCAGAAATGGCATGTCCTGCTGATGATGTAGAATCATCCAATCTTATCAGTTACAAAAAGACTTTAGTATTAGGTGGTGCTGGGTGCCACTGTTTACTTCATGCAGCGTAGTAGACTTTGGTTGTTAGTGTTGAGCATCAGCCTTTGCAGGATATGCCAGCATGGTTCCAGGTCCTTTTTCCCCTTCTGGTGATTCAGCTTTATGCTGACTTGGAGTTTTGCAAGACTACGGCAAACAAAATTCATGCTGGCAGGGCAGGATATGTTTGAAAACTTTGCTCCCAATGAAACAGTCTTAAAGCCAAACTGAAACATATGTGAATCTTTATTATGTGTTTCATCAGCCACAAAGTGACACCATGAAAAAGTTACTTTGGTAGGAAGAAAACCAAAGGCTCTGCATGGATCAGGTGGTCGTTTCTTTCCTGTACCAAGAGGATGAAGGACAGCCTTTTGGCTATTAAAAACCCTAACTTAAAATTTATTTCTGATGTCCCTGTTCAGGAAGTACCCAACTCCTAAAGCTTAGTTACCAAAACCAGACAAGACTGGAGGAAGTTTAAGGAAGACGAGGAAGTTAAACTAGAATAAAGGATAGGTGATAAATTACTCTTTACTTCTTCACTGTTACACCAATTTCATTTTTCCCAGACAGCTCAGATCAATGACCTGTACTTCAAATTCTCTATTAAATATTTTCATTCTCCTTTGGAGAGCTGACATGATGTCTTGCTATCAGCTGGCCTACAGTTGTTCTCTCAAATGAGTCTGTTCATGAATGTTCTCGGTCTGGAGCTAAAATGACAACTATACTTCCTCTTACTGAATTAAATGTATAGGTATTATTTCTTAGCCAACTTGATTTCTCAGGTAGAGTGTACCAGATCCTAGTCCAGAACTCTCTTTAGTTTTAAGATGTGTTTATAGCAAACTACTTGTATTAGTTAAGCTTTCTGCATGAAGACTTTCCTGGAACATTTGTCCTCGGAAACAGAGATGCTGAAAGCAGGAGCTCGTGTGGAGCCTTTGGCCTCCACAAATCTGAGGAAAATCCACTAGACAGCTTGCCTTTAAAAAGGCATCATAAAAAGGTGAGACAGTGCAAGAACCTGAGGTGTTTGGATCCAAAACAGGCGTAAGTTCAACTTATATAAATGTGTAATATATCTGTTTGTTAAGTTTTCATGTTAAAGAATGAAAAAGGAATGTTTTGTATTTATTGCCCACTATCTTGATGCTTTTTGTTGTAGGTTAAAAAAGAAGTTGGTGATGTCAGCATTCTAATCAACAATGCTGGTATTGTAATTGGGAAGAGATTTCTTGATTCTCCAGATTCACTTCTCGAAAAAACCATGGAAGTGAACACAGTGGCACACTTCTGGGTAATACCTGTATTTTGCATATACATACTAAGACATCCTTTTCACGTGTTTTCAATATTAAATTTGGCTTTTGGAACTGAGGAAAACATGCAAGGATATAGAGCTCTTTGGAAGTTCAGTCAGAAATTATACAAGAAATTACTTTGTTTGCTCTGGAGTCTGTAAAATTTAAAAAAAAGCTTGGAAGAATGGATCCTTTGGGAATCTCTAGGTGGAAGCACTTTAAATTTCAGAATTCTCTTAAGAATTGAAGTCTGGACTATCTGCTAAATTCTGAGGCTAGTCATATGTTATAGTCTCCTTATTAATTGACGTGAAGCAGGCCCAGACTAATAGATGCTGCCTCTAGTAAAAGAGAAGTGTTCAATTCTACTTCAGTTCTTCTCTTCTGTTAGTGTTCTAGTTGTTCTGTGGTTGTGATAATTTCGGCAAGAAACACCACATGTTCTGATAACCCTCAAAATAGTAAGTGGAGCTTTTGTCCAGAATGAGTAACTTGGTGTGCTTTTTCTTCCTTTTGGTGAAGGCAGGTCACAAATATGGTGCTTCTATCATAAAGACTTGTAAAGAAAAATATTCAGTCATGTTTTCAGTTTATTTAGAAATAAATTTAATCACAAAAGATCTAATGAATTTAAAGAAGGAAAACATGAAATTCAAGTCTTTGCCATTTCACAGAATTTGCAATGAACACTTAATTCTCATTTGAAAGAAACTTTATGACTAGATCCTGCTATATATTTAACCTTGACCAAGTTACCCTCTGTCTTGGTAGTACTGGTGGGGTGAGAACTCCTTACTTAAATTGTTGAAGGGTAGAGGTCAAACAACAAGCTCCACACACATACATCCTTTCCGTAATGGAAGGGGGAAACCTTCTTTAAACTGTTGGGAGAATTTCTCTAAAACCAACAAAGACCTTCAAACTATGATGGCATGTAGCTTACTTAGTGAAATGTTACATTGCAACTCTGATTTACTTTGCAGACTTACAAAGCCTTCCTCCCAGCCATGATTGCTGCTAACCATGGACACTTGGTTAGCATAGCAAGCTGTGCAGGACTGTGTGGAATCAATCAGCTTTCAGGTAGTGTATTAAAGCTAATATTAATTGAGGTAATTAGTTTGATTTTAAACTTTGCAATCAATATCCATGGGGGGGGGGAAAGAAAACCAAACTGATTTTGAGTTTCTGGATCTTTCTATACAGTTAAAGCAAGTAGTGAGAGTTTCAAAACAGCTGACCTTAAACAGACCATTCCTTTACAGAACATTTTCCAGAAGCTCAGCAGTGCTGTGAAACAGGTTTTATTGCTAAGGCAGAATGATCTGGAAGCCATATAGACTTTGAAACTGAGAACCGCAATGTTGTTAAAATTTACTTGCAGGTTTCTGATAGGGAAAAGGCCACTTTAGATTTAGAGGAAGCTCAGAAGGTGTTTCTGGAACATGTATAAAAAGAGGGAGGAATATGAAATAGGGTGACATAGCAGTAAAAGAAATCTAGCTCCAAGGGAGTGATAATACGTACAAACCGAGTTTCAAGTTGAAACCACTTTAGAGAGTCACAGAATTACAGAATGTGTAGGTTGGAAGAGACCTTCAAGATCATCGAGCCCAACCCAGCCCTAACACCTCAACTAGGTCATGGTATCAAGTGCCACATCCAGTTTTCTTCTAAAAACATCCAGGGATGGGGACTCCACCACCTCCCCAGGTAGACTATTCCAGTATTTAATCATTCTTTCAGTGAAAAACTTCTTCCTAATATCCGACCTATATTTCCCTTGACGCAGCTTAAGACTCTGTCCTCTCGTTCTGTCAGTTGCTGCCTGAAAGAGACTTACCCCCAGCTGTCTACAACCACCCTTCAGGAAGTTGTAGAGAGTGATAAGGTCACCACTGAGTCTCCTTTTCTGCAGGCTAAACAACCCCAGCTCCCTCAGTCACTCTTCATATGGCTTGTTTTCCAATCTCTTCACCAGCTTTGTTGCCCTCCTCTGGACACGTTCAAGCATCTCAACATCCTTCCTAAACTGAGGGGCCCAGAACTGGACACAGCACTCAAGGTGTGGCCTCACCAGTGCTGAGTACAGGGGAAGAATGACCTCCCTGCTCCTGCTGGCCACACCATTCCTGATCCAGGCCAGGAGCCATTGGCCTTCTTGGCCACCAGGGCACACTGTTGGCTCATGTTCAGCCGGCTGTTGACCAGAACGCCCAGGTCCCTTTCCTCCTGGGCACTGTCCAGCCACACCGTCCCCAGCCTATAACGCTGCAGGGGGTTAAAGTGCAGGACTCGACACTTGGACCCATTAAACTTCATTTTTTTGGGCTCTGCCCATCGATCCAGTCATTCCTGATCTCTCTGCAGAGCCATCCTATCTTCCAAGCGGTTGACACACACTCCCAGCTTAGTGTCATCTGCAAATTTACTAATGAATGATTCAATACCCTCATCCATGTAATCAACGAAAATATTGAACAGAGCTGGCCCCAGCATAGACCCCTGAGGGACATCACTGGTCTTGACAATGTGAGTTTGAGGCGTAATAAGTGAGTCCATGGACTTAAAGAGAAAATGGTATGAGAAAGTAGTATGAAAAAATAATTTCATTTACCATTGTTCATTAGAGTGTAGAAAAGTGGTAGCAGGGCTGTCATGAGAAACCCTCTGTCTGCCAGTCTAGAGCAACAGTTGATTCAGGAGAGGAAAGGAACGAATCACATCAAAAACAAATTTTGACCTAATAGTGAAAACCATTCCTATTCTGATGATGGTTTAGTATTGGACAGTAAAGTTTTATTTGTAAATTTAAATATTTAACTACAATTAATGTTTTATTTTACAGATTACTGTGCAAGTAAATTTGCAGCAATTGGTTTCGCAGAGTCAATTGATATGGAGATGAGATTTCTGAGAAAGACTGGTGTTAAAACCACAATTGTGTGTCCTTTCTTCATAAACACAGGAATGTTTGATGGTGTTGAATCCAAGTGAGTAAACTCTAGTGAGGTTTTTATGAAAGTTGCATTCTTAGCATGTTATAAACCCCTCTTTCCTTTATGAAAACCATGAGCCAGGCTTTTTTCTGCTTGTATTATTTTTAGGGCTTCAGGTGAGTATTAACAGTTCTGTCCAGTGACTGGGCAACTCAGAAGGCCTAGGTACTTTACTATTCATTTAAGCTGAAATGTGAAACACAATTGCTGTCCTTTCCTCTGCAGAAGTCAAATTTTTCCATAGGTCCACAGCTCCATTTGTCCTCTCTGGTTTGTACATCCCCATTCTCCTGAAATTGATGGCAGAGCTTTGCTCAGTATACATGTATAATGGCAAAGTTTAGGAGCCCAATAAAGGTGTGGTGTGTCTTAATATGAGGTCTCTGGTTTTGTCTTATGAGAGGTCATACAGGGGGAAAATAACATAATGAAGATTCTGTTGTTCCTAGGACTCGTGGTATTTATTTCTTTTTTTCATTGAGTAACTGTAAATTTGAGACTCTTTTGAATAAAATGTGACTCCAAAGCAATTTGTATTATAGCAATAAATATTTTCTTTTTTCAGGTGGCCACATGTGCTTCCTTTTCTGGATCCAGAGTATGTGGCTGAGAGGATAATCAGTGCTGTTCGGCAGAACCAAGAAATGTTGGTTTTACCACGCATCGTTCATCTCTTATATTTTTTGAAAAGGTACGTTACGTTTCTTTTCCCCTCTCTCTTTTCTGTCTGGGGATGCTTAAAATATAAGAGGCTTCTACTTATTAATGTGAATTTTCATTAAGTTATGCACATTTTTAGAAGGGTTGTTTTTTGTTTGTTTGTTTGTTTGTTTCTCTGGGTTCAGTCTACCCTTGGGCCACAAAATAATGACAAAAATGTCTGACTGTGCCTTGCTGACTCCATTGGGACGGAGTTTTACTGCGGGCTCTAGAGACTGGGCCTGCTTCTCCATAACTGAATGGCAGAGAATTATTGGTTGGAAAAGACCTCTAAAATCACTGAGTCCAACTGTAAATCCGTCTGGAGTCTTGCTCCAGCATTTGCGGGCACTTTTGACTCTGTTGCAAGCCAGGTTGGAGTACTGATCTATCCAATAACTCAGGTTGCCAAATAAGGGTAAAGGATATTTTGAGAGGACCAGTGAGTCTGTATTCTAAAGATTATACTGCCTTTGCCAGTATTAGCCAGGTTAAACTAAGTCTGTGATAAAACTACACAACTCTTCTGATGTCTGTTTGTTCCTTTTTGTCTTCTTCCATGTCCCTGCCTTACAGCTTCGTACCAGTGAAAGCAACTGTTCTCCTTTTAGACTACTTTGGATGCCATGATGTCATGAGTACCTTCAAAGGTCGACCAAAGAAGGAGTGAAAAAGCACAAAATTCAGAGACCAGCAGCTCTAAAGTGGATGTTGTTAAAGGTGGTGGTGGGAAAAGTTTGCTTCACTAGCAGCTCTGAACTTTGGGTGCCTCATTTCTCAGGAGTAGCAAGATTTTTAAGAGTTACTTTTTAACTGGCTCCCAATCAACAGCTTTCATCTGACCTTTTTTTTTTTTTTTTAGTCCAGCCAATTGTTTTCTTTTCACTTCATTATGAAAACACATTAATTGAATTTAGTTACTTTGATTTATAATGCCTTAAATGTGATCCTGCATCACAAAGCAGTAATTGGCAACTTCGGGGGAAGAAAAGACCAAGAAACCATATGTATTTAGCAGGTAGCCAGGAAAAGTGCTGTAGTGGATTTGACTTCTTGCTGCCATTCAGTGAACCATGAGGATGGGCTGTACTGCTGGTGCCATTACCATTCCCTGGTAAGCTGAGGAATTCAAGAATTTCCTCAAACAACAGCTTCTAACTCTTACAAATGAAAGTTTTGTGAGATAGAAATATGCACTGAGTGGGTGAAAAAAGCAATTAGATTTATTAATTTTTGGAGGTGTGATCTCTCAGCTCACAGATGACAATGGATGCTGGGGCAGGGACAGGGAAGGATATGCAAATTAAGCATTTGTGCTGCTAATCTACTTTGTGCCTAATTTATTTTAAAAGCTACTACCATGACTGAAACTTTGTAACAAAAATCTTTGTATCTTTTAAGAACAGTACTTTAAGAACTATTTTAAATTGTCATTTCCTAAGAAGAATAAACTTGTATTTATAAAGCAGGAAACTGCCAGTCTAGGTGTTTTAGTAGTTCATTGTCACTCTTTGGCATACCTTCCTAGTTGTTCTAGATCTTTTCTGAGATGGGAGTATGACACGTTTTCCCTCCAATCTCTGAAGCCCTGGCTAAATCTGGGTGGGTCTTTGCACCAGGAATGTGGCGCTGACCAGGTGTGGAATATATCCCGGACAGGACCTTTGGGGTTAAGAACCCCAGGCTAATGGAGTGAGTCACATCCAGGATCAAGGGAAAGAGCAGGAGGAGGAGGCTCTCAGTGTGAGAGTCCAACCACAGGTTTATTGTAGCTGAAGGGTCCAGGGGGAGAGAGTAGTGAACATACAGGAACAGGGTCTTTTAAGCAGGGGTGGAACAATGGGTGGGGACAATAGAGTAACTAATAACTGTCTAGGAGGGGAGGATCACAGGGAGTGGTTTACACAGGTACGACCAATAAGGGAATACAAAGGGAGGGTACAAAGCCGAGGAACCAGCAGGGTGTTGAGGAGAGTAGAACTTTCTGGAACAGGGGGAAGGAATCAGTCATTGAGCGACAGGTGAAGGAGGGAACAAACCTGGGACGGAACCAATCTTGAGGAAGTCACAGGGAGGTCAGGGACAAACCATTGGGGAAAGTAAGCACTGCACCAGGAGTAGAAAGCAGGGGAACTAGTTCTCACTTAGCATGGAAGATGTGGGTGCATGATGGATTCATCGTGGTGTGATTATTGCTTTCTATTTTCTTATCCTTTCTTCCCTGAAAAACTATTATGTCACTTTGCGTGTTATTCTGATATACTTCCCAAATGCTTTCCACACCCTTTTCCTTCTTCAGACGCCATTGTTCTGGGTTTAAAAAGCAAGAAATTTGCAGCCTGACAGATACTGAAACAAAATCCACTGTAAAACCAGGTGGTGTTGTGGTTTTGTTCTCTCCGAGGGTAATTTTCAGGGAACAGGAAGGAGGCTGAGGAAGATAACGTTGGTGGAACTCTCCTTCAACCACAGGGAATTCAATGGGCAACAGGGAAGCATTTTAAAAATGGCTTTAGTTGGCTTTCAGCAATGGAATTAACATGTTGCAGATTTCAAGTCTAGTACGGGAAAATATTTCAGAAATTCAGTGAGCAATAGTGAGAAATACAGACCTTCCAGAAAATGTAAGGGACTTACTTTATATTCAGATACATGAGAAGTGACACTGTGAGTGCTCAGATAATACGCTGCATTCAAATGGAACAAAAATTGGGAAAAATGTTCCGTCTCTGTAATAGGAGATGATTTCACAGGATTTCTGTGGGTGAGGTTCCACACTTAGCAAGTGATGTCTTGGGGGAAAAAAATACCAAAATCAAAGTCTCCTATAAATATTCAGTCACCTGTGGAAAAAAAGTTTTAATTTCTCCATTTCTAGTATAAAATACAGTGAAAGATAAAGGGCTACAAAAGCAGTTTTTTCCTTAGGGTTAGCTGAGATTAAAGGCCTGCTGGACAGCTTTCCTTTCTTCACAAACCTTTTTCGTCACACCACTTTGTGCTGCTGTGGCATCACATGCATTGGCCTTTTGCCACCAACCAACATGATGCTCATTTTAATCCATCAACAGCCAGCTACAGGCATCACAATTAGAGATAAAATGAGACAACTGCTGCCCTGAGTTTTCTGTCTTCTGTCTTGGTGCAGAAGTTTCTCACGCAGCTTCATGTAAACAATGTCTATTTTCAGAATGTTTACATACTTCTCCTCTGAGAGAAGAAATGATTGATGGTGATGTCCAGCATCCAGGTTGAGAGGTGGCAACCTGAAGTAGCCAATCTCTTGACCTCTGTACAAATGTATATAATGGAGTCACATTTTTGAATAAAGGAGAGAAGAGTTGTTCCCTCTGCTGCTGTGTGCCTGCACATCTTTCTGTCCCTGAACTGGGACACTCCCAGCCTCGACAACCACAGACAACAGTGAATTTCAAAATAAGAATCTTACATATAATACTCAAGGATACAACAGTTGATTGTAGGGAAAATCTATTAACATATGCATTGGATGCATGTCAAATGTGTAGGTAAATGGATGTAATAAAATCATCAAAGTGTAAATACAGTAATAAAATACAACAAAAAGTAGTACAACTTCAAAAAGGGTTGAGAAGTGTCACTAAAAGAGCTGGACAGGATTTTTCCACCTGCTTTAGGATTTGAAATGTCTTTTATACTCTCTAACTTTCAAAGCTACAGAGTACTCCAGAGATAAATGGACTCATTAGTACTCAAGACCTCAAAGCCCTGAATACAGATCATCTCCCTCCTTTAGATCAGAATTTCACATGATGAAAACAGCAGTTTTCACAGCATGTTGTGTCATGTGTTCCATGCAGCACAAGCCCACAGCACTGAGGCACATCTCGAACCACCGTATGGAAATCAGGCCTGTACACTCTTACAGGGAGTGAGAGTGTACTTTACTTACTCTTCTTTTGGGGAGTTGCTCAACTTAATATTAAAGTGGAGCGTTAGGTGGACCATAGAAATCCAGATCTGCAGATGAGGGAGAGTGACATCTGAGTTTGAATCAAACCTGGGAAAGCAGAGGTGATTTAAGCTCTGGTCCCTCACAAATCAACTGGATCGCTCCAAAAGTAGCAGGTTTGAGGCTCTTTTGAAGTAACCAGGGGAACACAGTGAAACCTTGCCCAAGCCAGTACACATGCTCAATAGTCATGAATTTATATGTTCTCTGAGAAAACAGTTTCACCAAAATGTTTATGTGTGGATTTCTTCTGTAGCTGAACACCCTAATAACTTAGAAATTGTAGAGAAAAGGGCAAGTTCAAAGCCAAAAGCAAACCAGTGCTGCTGTCATTTTGCATGTAGCAGAGACTCGAGGGTTAATGTCATTGCAGCTGGCAGCTAAGTATGATATCATGGACATAAAAGGTAGCATAAAAATATCAGCAAATTTTCCTTTCATAGCATTTTTTTTCCAATTTGCAAGCCAACTATGCAGAGGAATGTATCAGCCTTTATTTTCTTCACAGACATTAGCAGCATTATCTCAACTTTTGAGAAATGCACAGCAAGCCAAAATCGACCATCACAAGACATGCGAGTATATTCTGGCACTGACAAAGTTTTACTGAGGGACAGTAAAACTGTCTTACTGAGAGGTGCTTACATGAGAGTAGGCAAAAACCCTGATCCTTAATAGTCACATCAGCTGATACTCTAGAAAGCGTGGTGCAGAGCTGGAAACTCCCATCTCCTTTAGGCCTATAAAAAAACAAGTAACAGGAGAGCAAAGGAGCAAATTTTTTTTCATGGTAGCTTACAGTGATAAAGATATGGAATGAAGCTGAATACTCAAAGAATTAGTGGCCACCCATTACAGAGTGCACTAGAATACACTAGAAACTCTGCACCTCACTCTCCCCAGCCTATTTAACATCTAAAACAAGACAAAAAGCAACAGAATTTGAAAAGAAGGAAAAGCAGAGAAATGAAGATTAGGTATGGCACAGAACCATTATTCATTTTCTTCTCCCCCTATCATTTTTCTTTACTTCTACCCCCTACCTGCATGTAAGGCTGCCCTGGCTTTCCATCAGGCCACAAATCTGCAACTCAGGTAAGATATTCAACACTGCCACACTTGGAGTCTCCCCTCCAGCACATGGAGGTTTCAATTAGTTCTTTGGTTATACCCTGCTGTGTCCAGTCTGTGTTCTTCTCCAATCCCTATTTATTCCTGTACTAGGACACACTCTCCAACCCACTGCTTTCCTATAGATTCAATTAATAAATTAAAACCTAGCTAACTTTTCTTTCTGTTAGCTGGATAGCAGCATTGCTGCCTCATTTCCCAGACCTCCAACCTTTTTTGCTGGTTTTGCTTTCCTGCTGTGTCTCTAATTTTTCCATGTCAGAAACCTTGTGTTACTCTTGATTAGGAGGTATTTTCTCTAAGTCCCAAATGGTAAGAAACTGCCTCACTGTCTTTATTACTCGGCGAGAATTATGAATTACCTTTTTTTTTTCAACATCTCCCTTTAAATCCATCCTGACAGCCTGTACATCATAAATGACGTTTTAGCCCAGACTCCTTCAGTAACTCTTCACAATTTTTTTTCATGAAGAAAGGAGAAAAATCTCATGTGGGACACTTCCTCCTGCAGTACAGGCAGGTACTCTAGAAAGTAAGCATGCTAATAAGAACATACCATGGGCACATAGGGGAGCATGCAAAAGTTCTGAGCAAACAGCTACATTGCAGCAGTCTCTTTGCAGCTAATTGTGGCAGCCCACTGATCATCTGTGTTTATTGTGCATCGAAGTTACAGCTTATACACTGGCAAATAGAATCCTAGTGTGGGATCAGAAAACACACACTGCTAAACAAAGGTGATTTATAACAGCTCTTGGACGCGTACTTACTATTTAAGCATATGCTGTAAAATTTCTGCATCACACTAGAATGCACCCTTTTATTTCATTCATCTCACTCTTCTGAATAAAGTGGGTTAACTCTGGAGGCAGATGGGAGCTCAGCCAACACTGCCTGATTACCAGACTGACATAACAGGCATTCCTGTATGGGTAAACACCAGAATTTCACACCCTGTGTATAACACTACCTGTTGCCAGAGCTGGAGGCAAGAGCACCCACACCACACTTTTTATGGCATGGGAGTCCCAGTTAAGGCAGTCTTGTTTTGCAAGCTTTCACTCCTCTTGCCACACATTCCTCTGTGCTACGTGAACATACAAACAATTTCATCACAGAGCTGGCCCATATTAACACATTTTCTTGTTCTGATAAGGTTCACTGCCAAAAATGCTTGGAGAATTAAAAACAATCTATCAGGTCCTGACATTGTAAACACATCTTAACAGGGCACCTTAACTATGGCACCTGAGCATCCAGTGGCTAAGTCATGGTGATACTTAGTGCTGGCATAGTCCTCTTCCAATGAGAATTTGTCCCTCTCCTAATGTTTGAGGAACACCAAAGCTGCTGGTTATACTTGCTGTGTAGTTCATAAATACTTTGAACAGATGTTAATGCAGCACATCTCACCCACTCACCCTCGCTAAAGAGGACTTGGCATTTTTTCCAGAATGAATGGGGCACCAGTGGGTAATAGTTTGTCACTCTCACAATTCCTGTATTTTCAAATCTGCTAATAGAGGGAATTCATAAACCTCCCTTGGATTGTAAATATCACTCAAAGGAAATGTACATAGTAAATGGAAATTCAGAATGTCCCTTAACCTTCTGTGTTCAGGATGATAATCCTTCCTCTTGACTGGAATCTCCTTTGCCCCAACTGTTTTTCTTCTGCAAGAATAGAAAAGGAAAAGCCAATTTTGAGGAACTCTGGCAAAGTGGTGTTTGCCTTGTTTCCTTCAGAGGCAACACAGGAGACATCTGACTTCGGTGACCAAGACACTAGGGTTTCTATGAAGACTCACTCCTCTCTTGGAAGTTGCAATGTGTGACTAAGGACAAGTTTGTGTAGGCTGCAATTGCCGTGACATACCTACAATTGCTAAAGCAGCTGATGCTGCCAATGAAAACTTACCACAGAATTATAGAAAACACTATGTTGGAAGGGACCCATCAGGATCATCAAAGTCCAACTCTTGACCCTGCACAGGACACTTCAAGGTCACACCATGTACCTGAGAGCACTGTCCAAACGCTTCTTGAGCTTGGTGCTGGGACCACTTCCCTGGGGAACCTGTTCCAGTGTTCAGCCACCGTCTGAGTGAAAAATCTTTTCCTGAGATCCAACCTAAACCTCTCCTGACTCAGATTGATGTTCTTTCCTTGAATCGTGATGAGAGTGAAGAGATCAGTACCTGCCCCTCTGCCCCTGCCCCTTGTGAAGATGCTGAAGAGTGCAATGAGGTCATTTTAGAATTCTACAGCAAGCATTCAAAGAAAGCAGAAAGATCAGACTGTTTACAAACATATTACACTATTCCACTTCAACAGCTGGGGTACATGGGGGATAACAGATGTTTTAATATCAAAATAGTTATTGCAATTTGAGTGTTCTCATAGAAAAAAAAAGAAATAATGTGAGAGCTTTTAAGAGAATATGGCTCCAACAGCATGACAGGATATTCCTGTTGGTTTTTTTACTCTAAAGCAAGGATGACTATGCTAATCACCATGTAATTGTTTTTATCCAGCTTAGACCAACCTTAACTATCTATTGGGTTTATCCATGCATCTTGTGACACATCTATAATTAAGTGGTGGTGAAGTCAGGTGAATGTAATAAAACATCTACCACAGATTCACATGAAGCATAAACAGCACTCTAGTGTGCGACTGGGTACACTGTACACTGTTCCAGCAGAGGTGCCAATATCTACCCAACAACAGATGCCAAGTGTTTTCTTGAAGCTAAGGTAGGCCAAAATACCATACAGCCCTCAGTAAAAAAGGCTACAGACTAGGAGTACACTTACATGGCATAAGACAAGCAGAAGTGACAGCACTCACCAAGTTCCTCAAGCATGTTCTTATGACTTGAATGACCTTGAGTTCCTTTGAAGACATCCAGTGGGATGTTACACAAAACAAACAAACAATACCAGTCCCAATTCTACACTCCTGGAATTCTGACAGCACTCAAAAATCAGTCCAAAGGTAACGTTGGAAGGAGGAGACATCCTAATCTGATACAAATTAGAGTAATACATTTCTAGACTAGAATCAAGACTTGTGTCTTCTCTGAGACAAGACTGTGAAAGATGCTAATCTGGCAGTCTTAAAAATGGTTTCTCCAAAAACTAGTTTTAGTCCTTCATAATGTAGACTAGTAAAGTGAAGCTATCTGGTGAATTTTGTTCCAGCAAGTTTTATTCAGCAAGTTTCTTACGTGCCCAAAATCTTCATACAGGGTGGGAAAAGGGGGTATGTCTCCCATCTTCTAGCCGCCACCTCCAGACCTAAGGTCACTCTCAATGTTAAATGCTATTATTTTCCAAGTATTAGTGCAAAGCACATATCTGAACCGTTTAAAAATTGAATGGGGGGGGGAAGGTTTACACTTTCTTGTTTTAAGTGAGCCACTTTAAACAATACAATCCACAAAAAGAAAGCAGCAGCCAGTGGCACTGTTTGACTATCATTAGCCTCCTGAATGTACTGCTTTAATGCAATAACACTGGGAGGCCAGGATTTTAACCATCATGATAATGATTTGCCAAGAAAATGCCTTCGGTCGTATTTTTTCTGGTGCTATTAAGCAGTCTCTCACCGTACAAACTTTCCTTGAAGCTGTGAATGTTCAGCAACTTACAGTTTCAGAGTTCTGCTGCTTAAGGATGAGCACATGGTTAGAAAAACCCTCCAAAACAATGCTGCCCTAAGGGACTTGTGTATGTATAGCAGTAAATGAAGAGCATTTCACTGATTCAGCAAACCCAAGACTCCAGTCTGGGTACAGCCAGAACATATTTTTTAAGCTCAAGTGTCATTCATTCCCTCAAAGGAACACCACCCTAAAGGGGTCACGCTC
>VZDJ01007755.1:7904076-8008326 GCA_008694505.1 Cyanoderma ruficeps
TTTGCAGAGTCAATTGATATGGAGATGAGAGTTCTGAGAAAGACTGGTGTTAAAACCACAATTGTGTGTCCTTTTGTCATGAACACAGGAATGTTTGATGGTGTTGAATCCAAGTGAGTAAACTCTAGTGAGGTTTTTATGAAAGTTGCATTCTTAGCATGTTATAAACCCCTCTTTCCTTTATGAAAACCATGAGCCAGGCTTCTTTCTGCTTGTGTTATTTTTAGGGCTTCAGGTGAGTATTAACAATTCTGTCCAGTGACTGGGCAACTCAGAAGGCCTAGGTACTTTACTATTCATTTAAGCTGAAATGTGAAACACAATTGGTGTCCTTTCCTCTGCAGAAGCCCAATTTGTCCATAGGTCCGAAGCTCCATTTGTCCTCTCTGGTTTGTACATCCCCATTCTCCTGAAATTGATGGCAGAGCTTTGCTCAGTATACATGTGTAATGGCAAAGTTTAGGAGCCCAATAAAGGTGTGGTGTGTCTTAATATGAGGTCTCTGGTTTTGTCTTATGAGAGGTCATACAAGGGGAAAATAACAATGTCCACTCACTCTAACATAATGAAGATTCTGTTGTTCCTAGGATTTGTGGTATTTATTTCTTTTGTTCACTGAGTAACTGTAAATTTGAGACTCTTTTGAATAAAATGTGACTCCAAAGCAATTTGTATTATAGCAATAAATATTTTCTTTTTTCAGGTGGCCACGTGTGCTTCCTATTCTGGATCCAGAGTATGTGGCTGAGAGGATAATCAGTGCTGTTCGGCAGAACCAAGAAATGTTGGTTATACCACGCATCTGTTATTTTTTATTTTTTTTGAAAAGGTAAGTTATGTTTCTTTTCCCCTCTCTCTTTTCTGTCTGGGGATGCTTAAAATATAAAAGTGGCTTCTACTTATTATGTAGTCGCTATCACAGAAAATTGGTGGGACCAATCACGTAGTTGGAGCGCTGCACTGGATGGCTACAGGCTCTTCAGAAGGAAAGGGAAAAGGGGTGGAGGGGTGGCCCTTTTTATTAGGAAGGCTTTTGTTGCCATAGATTTTATGACTAGTGATGATGAAGTTGAATGCTTATGGGTAAGAATTAACGGGAAGGCCAGTAGGGCTGACATCCTGTTGGGAGTCTGTTATCATCCTCCCAACCAGGAAGAAGAGGTGGACAACCTATTCTATAAGCAGCTGGAGAGTGTTTCAGGAGCACCAGAACTTGTTCTTGTAGGTGACTTTATCCCACCGCTTAAGTTCCCACCACTTTATCTGCTGGGAACTTAATATAACAGAAAGGAGGCAGTCTAGGAAATTTTTAGAGTGTATTGAGGACAGCTTCTTGTTACAACTGGTGAGTGAGCCCACCAGGGGAGGGACTATGTTAGACCTGTTGTTTACAAATAGAGATGGGCTGGTAGGAGATGTGGTAGTTGGAGGCCACTTGGGGCATAGTGATCATGAAATTGTAGAGTTCTCAGTAGTTGGTGAAGTTAGGGGGAGCATCAACTAGATGTTTATATTGGAGTTTCAGAGTAGTTTGGGAAGTAGTTTTTAAAAACAAAGGAGTTCAGGAAAGATGGGCGTGCTTCAAAACAGAGATCTTGAGGGCACAGGAACAGACTGTCCCTGTGTGCCGAAAGATGAGTCAACAAGGTGAGTGTCCAGCCTGGATTGGTAAAAAGATTTTGAAAGAACTTAGGAATAAAAAAAAGATGTATCATCTCTGGAAGGAGGGTCAGGTTCTCTCAGGAAGCATTTAGGACAGTTGCTAGGGCATGTAGGAAGAAAATCAGGGAGGCCAAAGCTCAATTTGAACTTAATTTGACAACTTCTGTAAAAGATAATAAAAAACCTTTTTACAAATATCTTAATGGTAAAAGGAAGGAGAGCAACCTTTGTTATCTATTGGATGCAGGAAGGAACTTAGTAACTGCAGATGAGGAGAAGGCAGAAGTGTTTAACATTTTCTGTGTTTCAGTCTTTAGTGGGAAGATAGCTTGTCCTCAGGATAAGCCATATTGTCATACTGGGTTGGTGGATGGTGTCAGGGAATAGAATGGTCCTCCTGTTAACCAGGAGGAAGCAGTAAGAGAAGTGTTGAGCTGCTTGAATGTCCATAAACCTATGGGCTCTGATGGGATCCAGCCCAGGGTGATGAGGGAATTGGCAGATGAGCTTTCAAAGCCACTCTCCATCATTTACCAACAAACTTGGCTTACTGGTGAGGTTCTGGATGATTGGAAACTGGCCAGTGTGATTCCAATTCATAAAAAGGGTAGAAAGGAGGATCTATATAGGCCAGTTAGCCTGACCTCAGTACCAGGTAAGATAATGGAGCAGTTTATGCTGAGAGCTATTATGCAGCACTTACAAAATGGCCAGGATATCAGACCCAACTAGCACAGGTTTAGGAGCAGCAGGTCGTCTTTGACCTGCCTGGTCTCCTTTTATGACCAGGTGACCCGCCTGGTGGATGCAGGAAAGGCTGTGGATGTTGTCTATTTGAACTTCAACAAGGCCTTTGACACTGTCTCCCACAGCATACTCCTGGAATAGCTGGCAGCCTGTGGCTTGGACAGGAGCACTCTTTGCTGGGTTAGGAACTGGCTGGATGGCCGGGCCCAGAGAGTGGTGGTGAACAGCATCCAGCTGGTGGCCAGTCACCAGTGGTGTCCCTCAGGGGTCTGTGCTGGGGCCAGTTCTATTTACTATTTTTATTGATGACATGGATGAGGGTATTGAATCTTTCATTACTAAATTTGCAGATGACACAAAGCTGGGAGAATGTGTCAATCTGCTGGAGAGTAGGAGGGCTCTCCAGCAAGATCTGGAACAATTGAATGGATGGGTGGAATGCAGTAGGATGAAGTTTAACAAGTCCAAGTGGCAAGTCCTGCTTTTTGGCCACAATAACCCCCTGCAGCGTTATAGGCTGGGGACAGTGTGGCTGGACAGTGCCCAGGCAGAAAGGGGCCTGGGGGTACTGGTGACAGCAGCTGAACGTGAGCAGTGTGCTCTGGTGGCCAAGAAGGCCAAGGGCATCCTGACCTGGATCAGGAATGGTGTGGCCAACAGGAGCAAGGAGGAACATTCTTCCCTTGTACTGGGCACTGGTGTGGCCACACCTTGAGTGCTGTGTCCAGTTCTGAGCCTTCAGTTTAGGGAGGACGTTGAGACACTTGAGCGCATCCAGAGGAGGCAACAAGGCTGGTGAGGGGCTTGGAACACAAACCCTGTGAGGAACGACTGAGGGAGCTGGGGTTGTTTAGCCTGGAGAAAAGGAGACTCAGAGGTGACCTTATCACTCTCTACACCTTCCTGAAGGGTGGCTGTAGTCAGGTTGGTCTCTTTCTTCAGGCAGCAACTGACAGAAGGAGAGGACAGAGTCTTAAGCTGTGCCAAGGGAAATATAGGCTGGATATTGGGAAAAAGTTTTTTACAGAAAGGGTAATAAAGTATTGGATTTGTCTACCTGGGGAGGTGGTGGATTCACCATCTCTGGATGTGTTTAAGAAAAGACTGGATGTGGCACTTGGTGCCATGGTTTAGTTGAGGTTAGGGTTGGGTTGGACTTGATGATCTTGGAGGTCTCTTCCAGCCAAGTGATTCTGCGATTCTGTGTGATTCTGTGATGTGAATTTTGATTAAGTTATGCACATTTTGGAAGGGTGTTTTTTTGTTTGTTTGTTTCTATGGGTTCAGTCTACCCTTGGGCCACAAAACAATGACAAAAATGTCTGACTGTGCCTTGCTGACTCCACTGGGGTGGAGTTTTACTGGGGGCTCTAGAGACTGGGCCTGCTTCTCCATAACTGAATGGCAGAGAATTATTGGTTGGAAAAGACCTCTAAGATCACTGAGTCCAACTGTAAATCCATCTGGTGTCTTGATCCACCATTTGGGGGCACTTTTGACTCTGTTGCAAGCCAGATTGGAGTACTGATCTATCTAATAACTCAGGCTGCCAAATGAGGGTAAAGGGTATTTTGAGAGGACCAGTGAGTCTGTATTCTAAAGAGTATACTGCCTTTGCCAGTATTAGCCAGGTTAAACTAAGTCTGTGATAAAACTACACAACTCTTCTGATGTCTGTTTGTTCCTTTTTATCTTCTTCCATGTCCCTGCCTTACAGCTTCATACCAGTGAAAGCAACTATTCTCCTTTCAGACTACTTTGGATGCCTTGATATGATGAGTACCTTCAAAGGTCGACCAAAGAAGGAGTGAAAAAGCACAAAATTCAGAGACCAGCAGCTCTAAAGTGGATGTTGTTAAAAGGTGGTGGTGGGAAAAGTTTGCTTCACTAGCAGCTCTGAACTTTGGGTGCCTCATTTCTCAGGAGTAGCAAGATTTTTAAGAGTTACTTTTTAACTGGCTCCCAATCAACAGCTTTCATCTGACCTTTTTTTTTTTTCTTAGTCCAGCCAATTGTTTTCTTTTCACTTCATTATGAAAACACATTAATTGAATTTAGTTACTTTGATTTATAATGCCTTAAATGTGATCCTGCATCACAAAGCAGTAATTGGCAACTTTGGGGGGAAGAAAAGACCAAGAAACCATATGTATTTAGCAGGTAGCCAGGAAAAGTGCTGTAGTGGACCTGACTTCTTGCTGCCATTCAGTGAACCATGAGGATGGGCTGTACTGCTGGTGCCATTACCATTCCTTGGTAATCTGAGGAATTGAAGAATTTCCTCAAGCAACAGCTTCTAACTCTTACAAATGAAAGTTTTGTGAGATAGAAATATGCACTGTGTGGGTGAAAAAAGCAATTAGATTTATTAATTTTTGGAGGTGTGATCTCTCAGCTCACAGATGACAATGGATGCTGGGGCAGGGACAGGGAAGGATATGTAAATTAAGCATTTGTGCTGCTAATCTACTTTGTGCCTAATTTATTTTAAAAGCTACTACCATGACTGAAACTTTGTAACAAAAATCTTTGTATCTTTTAAGAACAGTACTTTAAGAACTATTTTAAATTGTCATTTCCTAAGAAGAATAAACTTGTATTTATAAAGCAGGAGACTGCCAGTCTAGGTGGGCTATTCAATCTCTTGCCAACAGAGACAATGAACTACTAAAAGCAAAGGTGTTGTGTTCTATAAAGGAGTTTCTGTTGCGATTATTTCAGAAAGGAATTATATTGACAGAAATGAATGGTATTGTTACAGCCATCCTTTGAGTAACAGCATGATGTTGAGTTCTCTGAGTTGGGTGACAGGTTGCCTGGTGTCTACGAGACTTGTTTTACTTTCCCTTTACTCTTAGGACTGTCCATTTATTTTGAGCATTTGCGGAAGAGGCATTGCCCTTTTTGACAATGGATGCTTAGAAATCTACCTTGATTTTGTAATTCAAAACAAGAAAAAGGAAGCTCATGTGTATGTCACTTCTGTACATGCTAGGTCTACTTCATGACACAGTTCTCTGCTAGCAATTGAATCAGTATAGAAAAAAGGAGTCTTTTATAATGGGGAGTCTTTTTTTTTCTTTAAATGATGGCCTAGAATCTACCTTCATTTCCCTTGTCTATACAAATACTGAGGTTTATTAGCAGAGAAAGGTCCACATAGAACTACTTTACTACTGATGTGCAAGAACCACTGAGTAAAACAAGCGTGTTAAAAATCACCTTACCTTTATGATGGGTTGATGAGAGCTAGAATTCAGACTAATGAAGAGATTTGTTTCAATTTCCTTTCGGATCTTCAGCTTTTCTTCCTCAAAAGTTTTACTCATTTTACAGTACACCTCAGGAAACAGAAGTTAATCAAGTCAAAAAGGGATTGTCTCAATGTGCAGTCCATACACGCATTGCACATTTCACAAATTCTACCACTAATAACTGTGGCGTATCTGTGTCTTCAGCCTCCTCACCTTTTTATACTAACAGAACATACTTTTCCCTCCTGGCTATGAAATACTAGAGATGCAGAGTTCTGGAGCATAGGGGAAAAGTGAGCTATGCATATGAACACTATGAGTATCAAACTCCAGCTCTAGTGAGAGCAAGTAGCTTTTCATTTTTAGTATCTTTGTGAACACATTCTGCTGAGGAAAATTAGAAGCAGTGAGTCTGGGATTTGAGGCCTCTTATCAGGTTCATGTTTGTCACAGCCCTAGGAGGATTTTACCTGATAATCTGTGCCAGATAAATACATCTCCAAGGGATTTTGTATACAAAATCAGTGGAAAAGACCTGTGCTCAGTTAAGTTTTGTATATCTTTAAGGTTGGAAACTGCAACCTCTCTGGGTAACCTGTTCTAGTGTTTGTTCACACTCTGTTTAAAAACAAATAAATAAAAATTATGTGTAAATTGAACTTTTTTCATGTACTTTTTTTCATGTCCTTTCAGAAGATACCACTAAGAGGCTGAGTTTGTGTTTTACACCCTCCTTTTAGGTACTTACACACATGGGGGCTAAGCCTTTTCTTGAGACTAAGCAATCCCAGAAATCTCAACCTCTCCTTGTATGGCAGGTGCTCCAGTATCTTAATTATCTTTGCAGCCCTTTACTGGACTCACTGAGTATATGCAAAAATTAGTTATGAGTATATTCATATCTCTTAGAGACCAATTTCTGTACTAGACTGAGCATGCATAGTATGTCAGACAGAGCTTCACTAGAACATCTCTGCTTGCTAGCTGTTCTAGTAGGAGTACACAAATAACTGCTTTTATATAAATGTGCTGCTACCACATGGAATATTGTTGTCACTGGTAAATTACATTATATGCCTGGAGGATAACAGCCTGTCCTGTGGTAGTTTTTATCTCCCCCTTCTCCTATGGTGGCATGACAGATGAGGAGTTGTATCCTGGAGGTCAAACAGCACACATCCTTCCCCTGTGTTCAGGAGGTTGCATGGAGCAAGTGTTTGGATCTTCAACTGAAATCTAAATGTCTTGAGATAAAAGGTGGCTGACTTCCAGCATAACAATGATCTTGATTGATTACTTTCCTGATGGCAAAATAGAGTCTCTTGATTGATTACTTTCCTGATGGCAAAATAGAGTCTTTCCTTTTGCTCTCACCAGGAAAACTCATGGAAAGATCACTGTGACACCCAAACAAGAAGATAAAATTTGAAAAGGAAGAGCATTTCAGTTGTGACAGCATAATGTCTGACTGCTGGATGGTATACCAGGCAGACCCCACAAAAGAATTATTTCATGGCCATTGCTTGAAATTTTAAATAGGCTCTCCCCAAAAATGACTGTCCAAAATTTGACTGGCATGGTTGCATTGGCCTAATGATCACGGTTATGGTGATTCAAAGGCAATCCATGGTGGTTTTTTGCCTGCTGTATTTCTTTTCCATGTGAGATCGTATTCCTGTGGTAGCAGAAATCTTGTCCCCTAATGCTTCAAAACATGGAGAACATAGTGCCAAGAAAAATTAACTTGATGTCATGGTTTGAGGGGAAGTGAGTTTTTTTTTAAGAAACTCAGGTCAAACCAATCAGTGGCCAGGTTGGATGTTGGCATCTGCGGTGGCCACTGAGAGTTTGGACACGCCTCTGAGGACACAAGGGGTTAAAAGCGAGGACTCCCGACGTACTTCCTCTTTTTTCCTGGCTCTGCTTCGGCAGGGGAGAGCATCTCTCTCCTCTCCCTGGCGGGGGGAGGGGAGAGCCAGGTGGGCCTGGCTGGGGTAGGCCTAGGCTCCAGAAGGGGGGGGGAAGAGAAGGAAAGGGACAGGAGCTGGGTCAGGATGGAGGGGTGGAGACCCTTGGGGTGCCTTCCGTCCCCCGTCCCTGTCCCCTACCCCCCCCCCTCGGCCCGTCTCTCTTTCCCCAGGGAGCAGGCGCGAGCGGAGTTGCGAGCCGAGCCGTGTGGGAGTTGCCGTGCCTGACCTCGCCGGGAGAATGAAAGCTTTTAACTCTTTCTAAGGCAGAAGAGAACTGTCTCACACACTGTTCCTCATGGCTGGAGGTTTTAGACGAGAGAAAATAGCCTGGGGGCCAAGATGATAAAGGAAGATGAAAAGGATCTCCCCCGATTGCCAGAGATGAAGACGAGTGGCCTTTGAGTTGGACGTCTCTTGCGTAATGGGAGCCATAGACAGACCCTGACTCTTCTGAGTATAAATGAGACTGTATTTTGGGTGGATGTTTTTTGGTTCAAAGCCAAAGACTCTGTGGCCTGTTTTTGGAGCCCTCCGCCCCAGGGGTGAATTTGGGGGGGACTGCTAGTCCCAATGGAAGAGATGGCTGGTTTTTGGTACTGGGCCAAACATCCTTAAAGGAGCCCTATCTAGTCTTAGTCCCTGTACGGTGGTGAGAGCACTGTGACAGGGAGGGAGAGGGTCACCATGGTAGAATTTTCTGGGTGGTGCCATGGGTGACATGGGAGCACGGGAAGATGGACCTGTGTTTTTCTTTTGGGGGGGGTGTCTGTGGTTGCAAGAGAGACTCCTCTCTCTCTCTGGATGGATTAAGGATTGTCTTTTTAAGGGATAACGGCTTGTTAGGAACCCAGGGTTGTGGAAGGTTTAAGCAAGTAGATATGAGGGTACGTGCTGGTGTCAACTGTCGAGCATTGTAAAGGATGGAAATTGGGGGGAGGAGGAAAAGTGTTGTGAGAGGTTTCTTATTCTGCCTTTGGGTGATTGGGTTGTTTTCTTGTGTTTGTTGTCTATTGTCATGTAGTTTAATAAATGTCTTTTTTTTCTATTCCAAGTGATAGGCCTGCTTCTGCTCTGTTCCGGCCACATCTCACAGTAGTTTATTAAAAACTATGCATTCATGGGTGCACTGGCATTTGCCCAGTGTCAACCCATGACACTTGATTAAATCCTCTGAACAGTATTGAGAAGGAAAACAAACAAAAAAAACCAGCAGCTGAGATACAAGTTCCATTATTATTTTTCTGAATTTGGAATTCATACCCAGGAGCTACATGCACCTGCCTGGAATCTGGTGTTCATGGTGGTCTTGTTTTATTTTAGGAAGGAGCCAAGCAGGTACCTCTTCTCTGGTAACATTCCTAGGGGCAGTTGATCTTCCAAAGACACCGGTGTGAACTGCATACTTTGCTAAGCAGCTGTTCAAAGCCATAGGCTTTGTAAAATAAGCATTTTAACAAATTAACTTAGCTTCCCTCACTGACTTTTTATTTGCTGTGGCAATCAAGAAAAATAAGTTTGGAGCCACAGTTATCAGATATTCTAGGAGAATGCAGGATTACTGTCCCTCAGATGACATTTAAAAATGTGTTACCAATGCTTTAGTAGGTGGGGGAGCACTACAAGCAGGGACTTTTGTCCACTCACTGTATGACACACTTTTCCTCTAGTCTTAGGTGTCTCCAGCTTGATGATATTTTCTCTGCCTTTCACCAAGCTCACAGCCCAAAGCTCTGTGAGAACTTCACAGATAGCCTGTGGCCTATGGCTGAGGAAAACAGCTCTGTCTAGGGAAGAGATGTGGAAAAAAATCACACCTTCTTCCTTTGCCCTTGGCAATATCACACTAGGGAGGTGAACATCCTCAGGATTGCAACCGAGATGTTCAAGACAAAGGTGTGACAAAGGCATAAGTTCCGTGCCAAGGTGCCTTGTGGTGTTGCATCTGCTGGGTAGTTACTGCTCGATGAAAACAAACCTTGATTCTTAGTACAGCTGTGTTGAGAGATTTCACCCCTTATCCAAGGTCATGCATAACTACATCTAAGGAAACATTGTTCTGCAGGACTTGTAGTGGAGTAGTCTTTCACAATCCCTGTCCAGGAGGGAAGAACCCTAAGACATATTGTTACACTTTTGCCTGTCGATGTCTTGGGGTCCACAGGCAGCTACCCCAGCTTTGGCACAGAAAGGAGAATCAACAGAGCCAGAACAGGAGCAGCAACAGCAACACTGTCAGCACATGCAGCCAACAGCAATTCAAGAGGCTCTTGCTGAACGAGTTTGGCCTGTTGGCACTATAAACTTCACGCCTAGAAGGTGCCGTGGTCTGGGCTATGGAACTTGGGTGGTGGTGCAGCCCCCCTGGGCAGGTATCTGCATCACCTCTATTAAATGTATTTCTGTAAAGGCAGCTTGCTCAGAGATTGTTGCTCAGAGACTATTATACGATACCTGAGGAATCCGTTGACCACATGGTCCTTAATGATTGCTCCCCAGAAATGGGAATTCTTTTTGGAAGGTAAACATGGAAGATCTTCTCTGTATTAATTCTAGAAAACACACTTTGCATTATTTATTGTCTGCATATTGCTGGCGTGATAATGATTAACCCTGAAAACTCTCAAAATGCACCAGGCATAGCTAATAAAGTTACAAAACTGATTTGAATCGTGCTACAACTATTGCAAAATGTCCTACCTGTGTTTTGGGGAGCTTCTAGCAAATTAAGAGAGACCTGTCAATTCCAAGTAATCATGTCTGTCAAGGGTGTTGTATCCAGAAGAAGCAAGCACCACTAGAATAGCCAGGTGAGGTGCCTGTTTGAAGTGTTCCTTCAGGAAGTATGTAATTTCTACCCTCTGGTATTTAGTCGGTCTTTAACAGACAATGGGAGTAATTGACGAGGTGCCTAGTTGTAATTTCTGTGTTAAAATTTCCTAAAAAATGGAATAGCGAGTTAATTCCACCAAAAAGAAAATAAAAATACTTGAAGCAGTTAGAGCCTGCTGTAGCAATTATCTCCACTGGCAGCAAGAGGCAGAAATCTGTTTCCAGCCTTGCTTCTGAGCCAAAGACTTGGAAGCAGCTATGAAACTAGTTTATTCAACCTTTATTTTTTCCACATTGACAATGAAATATCTGACTGCCCTCTTTCATGATTTTAGATTCAGATAATTTTATCTGCAATGACATTTATAACAACATTTTAGGGATTATGGATTGGTCCTTAGCATTCAGATAATTGAAAAAACAAAGTATCATTGCATTTAATTTGTGTGTGATTGTAACTCTGCCCATCTAAATGGGTCAGGTTTTCAGCTACATTCAAAGGGGAGAGGAGATAGCACTTAAACAATCATTTCACATTCAAGAAATAATGTCCTGACATCTGCTTTTTCCTATATTTGGAAAGAGGCAGCTACATTTGTTGGAAAAGAACAGTATCCAAAGTGGAAAACCCCCTTAGAAGACTGGAGAAGGGATAAAAAAAGTGAGGAACTTTAATTCACCAGTTCAGCTGGGAGTCCACTAAATATGTGGAGAGTGCAAGAAAAGAGGGAAGGATGATATTAGTGAAACTGTTGGTGTGAAATTAGTTGGTATATGATCTCCTTGTATCAGAAGACTTCCTTTTGGTCCACAGGATTCCTGAAGGCTGGATCAGTTTCTACTGTTCTAGAGAATTTCCTGACTTAAAACAGGGGTAGGTTTGCATTATGTCTCACAAACAAGGGATTTTGTAAAAAGGATAACCACTTTGGAAGAGTGGAATATAGGATACATATAACCATACATGTATACATATATATATATATATATATATATATATATATATATATATATAGTTTTTGCAATTTAGTATATTGCAGCAGTTTTGAGATTTACATCTGAAGCCAGGTAGTGACTTGTCTGTCAGATTAAATTATGTCTTACAGCAAGCATTTTATGGGATAGCATCCTGACTGCTAGGAATCTAGACTAAGGAGACCGTAGCATGTTCACAGCACTTATTTTTATTCAGCCAGCTACAAGCCTAGCCTTTTAAACATTATTTTTCAGAATATGGCACAGAAACAATGGATTTTTCACATCCACAGGAAGAGCTGTTGCATTATTTCCATTGTTAAGGCCTGTCCTGTATTATTCTCTTTTATATATGTGCTTTTTTGTTGTTGTAGTACAGCAGAAAAAGCCACAAAGACATACCAGAGATATCTATCCATGTCCTCCACCTGAGTTATAGATTGATTTGTTTTGTTTTTTGTTTTTTTTTTTCTTTTTAATAGCTGTGTTGGTTTAGAAAGACAGGTATCTGCCAGGGAAACTGGGGTTCCCCTTAGAATAGAGGATGTAAACCCCTCACCCCCCGCCAAGTTCTAATTTTGCAATTAACGGCTCTCAGGCAAAGATTTGGGAGTAGGAATAACAGCTTTTTACTAAGAATATAAGAATACAAATGTGGTAGAAAAGAAAAAGGAAAAAAAAAGAAAACAAAACCACCCCACCAAACCAGCAAACCAACAAACAACAATTTTGAAAAGCCCTGACAGGGTCAAAGCTACAACCTTGTTAGTCAGGGTGTGGAAAGCAGTCCAAAAGTGAGTCCTCCTGGAATGGCAGGTACAGCTCCGCTGAGGCAGAAAATGATCCAGTAGCAGAAAAGAAAGGGGTCCTGAGGTGGTGAGAAGGGTCCAGCCTTCCTCCCGTAATCGGATGAAGCAAGACCCTGTGCTCGTTTAAAGTTCCAGCTTTATCCAGGTAAAAATGGCTGGCTCCTCCCACGGGGTGGAGCATCACACAATAGGTATGCTAGGATGTAGGTATGTGTTGGGAAGGGGAGACGCTTGGGAAGAGTGTTAATGGCCCATTAAAGATAAGAACAATGCTCTCCCTGATACTGACCGTTGGCCCATTATCAAAAGGCACCCGCCCCCAACTGTTTTTCAGCAGATGAAATTGAATAGACTATAACCCAGGACAATAGCGTTGTCTTAAAATCCAGAAAGTAGCAGTGGAAGTCCAAGGAGATCAAAAGAACAAGCTAAGGGATAAGTTCAGAGTTCACATCAATTCTTTGCCTGAGGATTTTGAAGGAGATAGAATAGAGCAATAAATTATGCCTTTACAACCAAATACGAAATCTCATAACTATGAAGCACATGATCTTGCCACTTTGAAATCCAGGAAATCACCCCAAGGAAATCTACAATGTCCATTCTTACATTCCTCCATGTAAACCATTAGAGCTTCTGTGGTGGCTGATGAAGTTCCGGATTCATTAGGGCTTCATGCCTGTGTATTCCATTAAAGCTGTTTTGGGAGACATTCTGCCACAGGACTGGTCTCCAGATTTTATACACCTACTAGTTTTTTAGGGATATTTTCACTTCAATAGATGCATTAATCTTTTAAACTGTAACCCAAATATAATCTGAATAAAGAATGAGTTGAATTGAGGGACTTAGAAAACATGGTAACTAAAATAGTCTTTTCCAGAGACTTGGGTCAAAGACTGCTAAAATATTGTGTTTCTTCCTTAAATGGGGAAGTACCCTTTTTCTTTCCCCACTGTAAGCAGGTAAGAAGTTTTCACTTTTTTGGGGATGCATTGATAATATCTTCTAATTAGAGGCAGAATGGCGCTGCATCTTTCACCAAGCAAATAGTCAGGGCACTGCGTCAGTAGTGACTTAGTAGCACTTCAAGATTTCTGGAAATTCCTTGGCTTTCATCCTATTGCCACTCCCTAGCTGGACTGTAATGCAACTTGGATGGAAAATTTTAAGAACCTTTGTATTTTGCCTGCATAGAGAAAGGACTGCTATAAATTGACTACTGTTACCTTGGATATTTTTAGAGATCAGCAAAATGGATTGATTGTAACTGGACTATAGTCTCTTAAAGTAATTGTCTGTTAACAAAAGTAATTGTCTTAGAAGAAAAAAATAAATACCTATAAACTCACACATATGTTATGCTTAACTTTAGACTGCAGTTAACATAATGGTAAATAGTTAGCTTCAGTAGTATGGAGACTTCCAACACTGAAGTGGCTGATGGTTTGAAAAGGAATTGAGGTAGAAAGACAAAACAAAGGCAATCACAGCCAGTACAATGCTGATAATAATTGTTTGTATTTAAGATTTGTGTGTGCTGTCATGCAACTAAGGACACACAACTTAGCAGTGGCTTTCCACCGAGGCTGGAATGGGATTAGAGTAGGCAGCACTTGGAGAGGTGTGTGCACCCTTGCATTCACTTTTCTGCAGATATATGGATATTTGCATTCTGCATGAGGTGATGTTTTGGATCTCTAGCTCTGTGTCTAAGAACCTCAAATAGCACCAAGTCCATTGTTGGCTATTCCAGACAAAGGAATATTTTTTAATATTACTAATGTGGAATACTCATGGGAAAATACATGAAGGAATGTCTTTGAGTAAATCTCCTATCTGTTTTTCAAACAATATGCTTATCATAAGACTAGTTTGAAGGCTTATTGAGAGATTATATGAGCAAACCTGGCTTATATTTGGATTCTGCCACATCCTTAGATCTTTCCCCACAAAAATGTTAATAACATCAGACTTGTTCCAAAAATAAGAATTGATAGAAATAGACTTCTTTGTTTACCTTGGTCCTGCCAGGTGATGAACGCTCTGGCTTTGCCACAATGAGAAGTTACACAGACATGTAACTTTGAATAATCCTTTTTGGCTTTGTTTTCTCCACCCTAAATGTCATTAACCATCATTGTGCAACCATTGGTTTGCAAGACGGTTTTGGATCAGAAGATGCTGACAAAGATGATGATAAGAAATATCTGTTGGGAAAGGGTGACCTGGATAACCAGCTAAACAGGAGCCAAGACACTGCTGCTCTCCACATGCTTAGGGCCACAAGAGAGGCTTGGGGATGATCTCCACACAACATCTGCTGATCAGCAGGGGCAGTTGGTGCTTCTATTGCTGAGAACAGGCAGCTGGCATATACACTACTTACTATACACTGTACACTACTACTACCTGTACAGGCTGAGGCAGGGTGGCTGGAAAGCAGCCTGGTGGAAAACAACCTGGAGGTGCTGGGCAACAGCGTCCGAACATGAGCCAGCGTGTGCCCAGGTGGCCAAGAAGGCCAGTGGCATGCCGGCCTGTGTCAGCAATGCTGTGGCCAGCAGGAGCAGGGCAGTGATTGCCCCCCATACCCAGCACTGGTGAGGCCATGCCTTGAGTCCTGTGTTCAGTTCTCAGCCTCTCAGATCAGGAGGGACATTTTGGTTCTGGAGTATTTCCAGAGTAAGGCAACAAAGCTGGTAAAAGGTCTGGAGCACAAGTCTGATGAGGAGTGGCTGAGGGAGCTGAGGTTGTTTAGCCTGGAGAAAAGGAGGCTCAGGTGAGGCCTTATCACTCTCTGCAATTATCTGAAAGAAGCAAGGCAGGGAGCTGGCCTCTTCTCTCAGGTAACAAATGACAGGATGAGAGCACACAGCCTTAAGCTGTGACAGGGGAGGTTCAGGCTGAACATCAGGAGGAACCTTTTCATAGAAAGGGTTGTTAAGCATTGTAATGGAATTGTAATGCCCAGGGAGGTGGTGGAGTCACCATCTCTGGCAGCATTTAAAGAAAAATTGGATGTGACAGTGCCATGATTTAGTTGCCATGGTGGTGTTTGGTCACAGGTTGGACTCAGTGACTGCAGAGGTATTTTCTAAGCTGAAAGATTCTGTGATTCTTTGACTATTAAGGTGAAGAAGATACCAAGACTGAATAAAACAGTCAAGAAGGCGCATTGATCACATAAGTTAAAAATTACTATAGTAAACTAACATTGGTTGTATCTCTCAAACAGTCTCTGTAAAAGATGTTTAGACTTGCCACATAGTGACAGTAAGTTTTCCATCTTTTTCTCCCTAGCAGCTGGTTGGACATATAGGGATGTAGAGCCTGGCTAAGTTTTTCATGTGGTTTTTAGTTTTCCTTCTGTCTTTCTCCAATCTGCCCATCACCAATCCAGAAAACAGTAATTTAAAATAGCAAGATTTGAGAAGGATTTTCTAGACCTCATATATTTTTCTGGAACAATCTCCCTGGTTGGAATATTACCTTACTTTTCAGGTCACCAACAGGAAAACAGAAAACATCCCTTACAAGCATTTCTCCGGTTACATTGTAAATAGGCCTTTCACCAATTGATTGTCTCTTAAAGACAGCTTTTGAGCAACGCCTTTGAAAAGCCCTGTCATGAATAAACAGTTGCACAAGGAAGGTTTTAGCAAGCAAGTTTTCAACAGGTGTTTTTGAAATCCCAATAATATTTGTTCAACCCATAATAGCAGCAAATCAAGATGTGCAGTCAGAAAAATTCTCCCAGCTGCAGAAGACTATTCTCTTGCCAGTCTGCCTTGACAGTTCACTGTTGCTTGAGGAGCTGCAGCCAAGCCAGCACTTTCAGCACTTCAGCAGGTGATTCACCAGCAGCTGAGTCATCCCTGTCCAAAGCTAGCACATGCAAAACCCAGGGAGGGGGGTGAAGGGCTGAGCAAGGGAAGCACAACAAACCTTCCTCCACTAATTCATGCCATCTGGGAATGACAACCCATAGGCCTGCAGCTTTGTTTGCAAAACATTGTTTACAATTTTTATTATGAAGTCCATAGGGAAGGAGACAATTTTATTTAACAGTTCATCATCATTACACAAACCGTTGTCCTGGGTTTAGCTTCAGAAAACAGGAAGCAATACTCATGATTAGTAAGTCAGATCTTTTTTGCAGACTTTTGTTGTTAAACAATTAGATGGGAAAATTGGAATTGAACCCACTGACATGCAACTGAATTCTTTTGGTGTTAAGAGGTCTCTCTGGTGAGCCACAGAGGATGTGAGCTGTTGCAGTCTTGACTCCTCACTTTGGTTGGTGGTAACCCAGGCTTACATGGGAGGTCACTTGGCTTAAATGTCCACAACTGAACAGAAGGGCAGCAATCACAAATGGTTATGTGTAAGCAGATGCTGCTTTGTGCCCGAGGCTCACATGTCCCAGTGCTTACACAATCACTTTGTTTAAGTGTGAAATTATGTAAGACCAGTCACTACCCACAGAGAAGCTCTTCCCTATAAGTTGCTTTGTTAGCAAACGTGAGCAATCCAGTGAAGGACCCAGCAAGTGTAAAAACTGGTGGAAGGTTGAAGATGAGCTGTCCCTAGGCAATGGGACAGGGTAAAAGGAGCAGGGTCTCCTCATCTGACAATTGTGAGCTGTTAGACAGCTCAGCCCTTCAATTTATCTCACTTTATGTTTTGTCTACTAATCATGGGCACCACTTCAAAAAAAAAAAAAAAAAACACGCCAAAAAACTAGTAATAATTAGTTGCTTTCCATGTTCTGCAATGAACAATTAAAACACCAAACTTTGCAACATAAAGGTACACAGTTGATTATTCATTAATACACAGTGCAGAAAAAAAAAATTCACAGACTGTGTAATGTTTTAGAACACTTGGCTACAGTCAAAATAAGTCTCAATGATCACTTTGATCTGTAGTTTCCACAGGAGCATCTACTGCACTTCCACCCTGACCATGCAGCCTGGGTTGAAAACAATTTCTGCCATCAAGGGTAGAGAGGTTAATAAGGTGGATACACTTGTCATCTCTAAGGCAAACTTTGGGTTTACCTCAGGACAAGAAAACTGGACTAGAACTAGGCTCCAGCTTCCCAAAAAAAGCTGTTTCTCTAAGGGAACATGAGCAGAGGAAAAATATTCCCATGTCTTCCCTTTTTGCACAAACAGAGGTGGTTACTAGACTGCCAGACAATGACAATTTCATACCTTCTTACAAAGACAGGTCCTTTATGAAGGCTTTTCTCAGAGTAAGGCATCCAAACCCCCAGTGTTTCACCACCCATGATACCACTTTATTACTTCTACACTTGCTGCAGCATATACTGACTACTGTTTTGTTAGGTAGGGTCTCTCGTGACATTATGTGAAATAATCTGGCACACCAATATTAGATGTCACTACTTCAGCTATTGGAATAGGCAGTTGAGGTGGGAAAGGCTATGACCTTCATCTTGTTTCTTTGAATAAGTAATTTTAAGTTCATTTGGATAAATACTGTGGGAGTCAACACTATCTGTAAGCTACCTGAGTGGCTCCCTGTTAGGCAAAATCCAAAGCACATGATCCCTAATCCAAGATCCAGTGTGAAGAAAAGCATATCTCAAATACCACACACATCTTCCCAGTGGAGAAGGAGATACAAGGAAACAACCTCTGACAAAAGAAAAATTTCTTTTTCCTGCAATCATCTCTCTTTGGAGAAACTCAATCATAAAACAAGGCCAACTTCTGTGGTACTTGGGGATACAGAGAGATAATTTGTTGTCCAGATGTTGAAACCTGTATTGAATATGGACTTTTTAACGAACTCTGCATATGCCAACATGTTCACTACCCACAAAAGGCTTAATTCATGTGAATGTAGCACAGTGAATGGATCCCCTTGTTAGAAACCCCAGAAATTACTGTGAGACTGAAAGCAGAGTCCTAGGATGCCTTCTGGTGTTCTGACAATTTCCTACTTCAACCTCTCTCTGTTGTCTATTGCTGATGAAATGAAAAGCAGCAAACGGGCAAACAGCTCAGCTTTCTTTGGTTTTCATCTCAAGTGGATTTTTTGGGATGGGTTGTGTAGCACAGTGTCAATCCCTTCCTTAAGGACCCAGAGGAGGAGCATGTCTGCAGCAAGCACTGCTGTGCTCCCAGCAGAGCCACCCTCTTCCAGCAGGAAACCTCCCAACACCCCCGTGCCTTCCCCCCACAAACACTGCCTGAACCAGAGAGCTTTGTAAGCACCAAATTATACTCCACTAAGAAACAAACATTTCTTGGCAAAGTACCTGATTTGGCTCCATCTAGTTTGATGGTAAGAGGTTTATTAAGTCAATTTCCTTACCTAAGATATGCTGAATATGTTCCTGCAATGGCATATGTCAAATGTCCTTCTAAAGGCATGTGCAAGAATGGGAACTGTGAACCTCCTGTGTCAGACACATCTCAATGGTATTAATCCCTTACTGAACAGCAAAGGTTTTTTTCTCTTGGGTTGGCGCAGAATCTAGCAATATGAAAACTGAACTGGAAATAAATCATGAGGAAAAACTTGCCCAAATAATAATTCTCTACGAGGAAAAAGCAATTCTAGACCCAAGAAAGGATGTGAATAAAAACAAATTAATCAATTAACATTTTAAGTTAGCAAATTGCTCTGATTTTAGAAATGGTGCCAGCTTCTCTAGGCTTTACAGAGGGGCTTTACCAACTGGCAGCAATAATCAGCAACAAATGACCTCACCAGCACAACCAAAAATGACCAGCCTGCATTTCCAGATCTGTACAAAATTGGGCTGATCTGTACCCATTTGGGTCAGAGAACAAGATTTCCCTGACTCAAGGACCAGCTAGCTGCCTGTTTGCTAACATCCAGCTTTATAGCAGCTTTTCTGGCAGGCTGACCTCCTGCAGCTGCCAAACCAGAGCAGAGATACTGATGCTTTCTACCAACTCCTGGCTGGAAATTTTCCTACACCACAGAACACCAAAGTACCTTGTGAACTCTTTTTGTCTCACGGTGACGCTGAAAGAACTGATGTGTTTATTATAATTGATTCTCAAGGTTTTGAATAATAAATTTAAAGGGCAGAAACCCAAAAACTGTTTTTGATGCAGATGTAGGTAAAGACCTACCAGTGAGCCTTTTCAGTGGTTTTCTGCTCCTCATACATGTACACTTGCAGCACCCAAGTGCAGTGTGATCACATCTATGACAAAATAGATGGGCACATTGTAAAGACCATTTAGACTGCTTAGCTGAAGGTGCCAGGACACCATAGTTCCTTCTAGATTCTATCCACTTCTAGCTACTTACCACTTCATAAAGTACAGCAGAGAGAAAACAGTCCAGGAAATTCCTGCATTGTGAAAGAAAACTTCCTAACACAGCTGATGAGGGAGCCAACTAGGGAAGACACCCTAGTTGTTTGTCAACAGAAAAGGACTGTTGGAAACCATCTGGGGGCTTGCAATCATGAAATGAGTTTTTGATTCTCAGAGAAGGGAGCAGGTGGAGGGGTAGGAGGGAGATGTGTCCAGCAGAACTGCCACATTGGACATCCAGTGGACAGACTTTGGGCTGTTCAGGAGCCTGGGTGACAGGACTGCTTTAGAAGCAGTCCTGAAGGGCAAACAAGTCCAGGAAGGCTAGACATTCTTCAAGAAGGGTCTAGAGCACAAGTTTATGAGAAGCAGCTAAGGGAACTGGGGCTATTTAGCCTGCAGAAAAGGAGGCTCAGTGGGAGACCTCAATGCTCTCTGCAACAGTCTGAAAGCAGCTTGTAATGAGGTGAGAGTCGGTCTCTTCTCTCAAGTAACAAACAACAGGACAAGCCCTCATATTTTGCCAGGGGAGCTTTAGATTGAAGACTAGGAAAATTTTCTTCACCAAAAGGGTTGTCAACCATTGAAAGAGGCTGCCCAGTGGAGTGGTGGAGTCACCATTCCTGGAGCTATTGGAAAGGTGTGCAGAGGTGATGCTCAGGGACAGGGTTGGGTGGACTGGGTAAAGGCAGGGGAACGGTTGGACTCAGTCTTACAGCTCTGAGTTTAAGAATCACAGCCCTTGTGTGCTCACAATTTTGAACAGCTAAGCCCTTTTTCAAGCACAGAAAGCCCTCTTCTGACTTGTGAGAGCAGCTGTGACTTCAGCATTTGCTTCCTGTACTTTGCTGCTTACTCAAACACCCTACATTGTCCCTTCCAGCCCAGGGATACAAGGGGGACTGCAGCTCCACAGAGAGGTGCTCAGAAGTCCAGCTGGGCTGAACTGCAATGATCATCCCCTTTTCCCCTTGCTATTTGGCAGCTGGATACATGCCCTGGGGTAGAGGTCCGTATTAGCGCTGATGTTGGGGATCACACAGAGGCACCTGCTGGAGGAAGAAGGAACATGGAATGGCACTTGCTGAAGGGAATAACTATAAAGATGAACATACAAGCAACACCCTGCAGAAAAATAAATTTCCTTTTGTTCATCTATACCCTAGCAGACTTCATGGTCAATCCCCCAAGGCTGATGAAATATTTTTTCAATAAATCCCAGCAGTGCTGAGGTAAAAACAAATAGTCCATCAGCACTGTCAGCACCAAAGTGCAAAGTTAGAATGTGAAGCACCAGAGACTTCTAGGATCAAAGTTTCATCCATAGGCTTTTGATGTCTAAATACCGCAACAGCCAACAGACGTAGAACCCTCCAGGCCTGTTGTTCATTTCCAGTCTGAGAGTCAAAGGGGTTTTTCCAACATCTTGAACTGTCACCTTTAAGAACCACTTTGAGTTTACCTGTCACATAGATGAATACCAAAACACAGCATTTCTTAGATTATCAGTAACATCCATTCAAGTCCATTCAGCATTAGGTAAAACAGAGCCAAAAGGTACTTAAAACTGATATTGCAGGATATGGTAAATTCATAGCATACCCCCTACCTAAGGATTTGTCCCGTTAGCTTGGTTCCATCCTTTTTAACTTATGGATTGAAGCAAGCACTGTATGACTGACATATTCCAATGCAGCAACTTCATTCAATTACACTATTTAATAAAAATAAGAGAAATTGCCACCCTGTTTGTAGTATGCAATCACATTCACTGATCACTTCAACAGCTGCATGCAACTCTGCAGACAAGGACGACTCAGGGATCCACATTTCAGGGAAACAAAAATTTGAGATCCGCATGTGACACAGTAACAAAATATTACCAGCAAGGCTATTTCCATAGAAACATTGCAATTTTTTTTTTTTGCTAAAACAATTGCGATCTTTTATCACCAATTAAAGATGCTTAGATTCTTCAAAGTCAGGCTTGAGCTGATGGTCCCTATTACTATTAGTGTAAATTTGTCTTAGAGCTGTGAATTGCTTTTAGAAATGAGGTATTGACTGAATATACTATCTTGAGGACAACCTTTTTTGTCATTACACATCACTTTGTTAAAATTGTTTGCCATTTTGACAGACACTAGCTCAATTTTGTTTTATGTAGAATTCTGTTGTGTTCTGCCAGAGCCACTTGATATCGGGAAGTGTTTGCAGTGCATAGCAGTTTACTGAAGCAAAATAGGTAAAGACACAGCTTAAGGGTAGTGGGACTTTTAGGAGCAGTTTAAGACTTCTAACGATTAGTCTTAGTTTAAGACTTTTAATGATTGAGGATTTTCAGAATCATTCTTCCAAAAAAGCATTTTGAGATAGGAGTCAGCAAGGTAGAAACCTGAATAGAGAAAAATTAATTATTCACAACGTGATGGTTTGAGTTACTACATGTCATAAAACAATTAAGTTTAAATGATCCACTGCATTTAGTTAATGCAGTACTTCTCTCTTCTTCATATCAAATAGGCTGCAATAAAAATGAAAACATTCAATAGTTTGCTTATTTTACTTTTTACTACTTTAATACTTACAGAACTATTTCTTCCCATTGCTGCAGATTCTTCCAAGAAAGCAAAAGCTTGCAACAGTGTACTGTTTTTTCACACAATAATTACTTCTTTCATGGTTAATTTGGAAGACCAACTTTTAAGATGTAGATACTTTTAGCATGAGTTAAGGGCTGTTTCCAAATGCATTAGAGCAGCGTAACATTTTGTACTCTAAATTCATCTTACCTGTTCTGCAGAAGTTTTACCAAAAGCTCATCTATCCACATGCTCATGATCACTTGAGTAGAAAAATTTCATTACAAGACCATGAAAGAGACTGAGCAGCAGCAGATGCAGCTCCCTGCATTTCAAAAGCTTCAGCTAAATCCAAAGAAATTTTCAGGATTCTAGTGCTAGACAACTTGGACTCAATGATCTTTGTGGGTCTCTTCCAAATCAGCATACTCTGCAATTCTGTGAACTTCCTTTGAACATCTTCAAGAGCACAGACTCATCCCAACTGCAGCAGCAGAAAACTCTGAGCCAGACAAGGCCTTGCACTGTACAGTAACGGAAAAAATGAGATGGCAAAAGTGTACAGATGGGAATCAGGATATTCACCTAGACCTGGGAGAAAGCCTACAGTAGCTGCTGCTCAGTGCTTGGTTGTGATCAAATAACCACACTGAAAAATTCTATCAAGGACCATATTCCAAGGCTTCTCAGGCTGCACCAAAATCTCCTATTTCCCAGCAATGATTTAGACCCCTGTCCTCCTTTTCTCTTTATAGTGTAGAGACAGGACCAGTCTTTCCCTTCTATTGGATGAATTCTGCTACCTCTGTGGGAAGAGACCAAAAAAGCCTGAGAGAGCCAGTAGCGGGTGGAGTGCTTCTGTTTTCAGTCTGTTGTACAACAGCACCATCCAGCTGTCAAACAAAAAAATTATCAGACATTAATGCCACTGTCCAGATTTGGTCCTTGTATCACAAGCAAAATGAGTAACTACACATATTAAAAAAAACCAAAAAACAAAACCCAGTCCACAGGTCCCTTACCCGCTTCTTAATTAATAATATTGATCCACTTTCTGGGTTAATACACAAAAATGTGCTTTAGGGAAATTAAGAATTCAGCCCAGGTTTTTTTCATCCAGTAAGAGTGGCAGGATGCAGCTTACCGCTGTTTCAGTAAAGTGTGGAATGTAAGCTCTCAGTTATGAGGAAAAGACCATTATCTTTGGCTCACAACCAAAGGTGGTTAATCACACTACAAAAATTAATGGAAAAAATCTCAACTTGTAAGAGCTTATGTTTTAGATATCACACTTTACCACACAAGCTTCACTAGTGAAAGCAAGAACAGCAACCTCAAGTGAGGGATAAAAATTACAAAAACTCAAGTAACAGATCACTCTTGAGAGACATTATGACATGAGGAAGAAAACTCCTTGCTCTCCCAAGATTTTGCATAAACTTCTGTTACTTAACAGCAAAGCATATGCAATGGAAATAAATGGCATTCCCTACAACAGATGACTGATTACCTGAATTAAATCTACAAGGTCACTGCTTAAATTGCCCTCAGTTCCACACTAGACTCATTTTTGTTGTAACATCTACAAGGGACTTAGCATGTGCATCCATTGATGATGAGAAGTCTAATGTTAGACTACAGTTCCTGCATTACACGTGCCTTAGCCCATCCTATGATCGCACATTCCTGCATCAATACCTGAAAGCAGTAATGCATCTCCTTTTCTGATTTTCTGTAGACCAGTACTAGTTCTTTACAAACACTTTACAAAGCAGCACAGGGTACCTATCAATGCCAAAAATAGGCCAGTCATCCTTCAAAAGAAAACAACGCTAGTGGAAGCTTCCCAAGCAATTACTGTCACAAAAAAAAAAACCCAAAAAACAAACAACCAAAATCAAAACCTTGTAAGTGCAACAGTTAACCTAAGAGAAAGCATTTCTACATGCAAAATGAACCTGAAAGGAAATCCTAGGATAAATGAGGTAACTTTAAGGAATGTGAGCTTATGCAAAGAAGAATGAGCATAAGCATATGAAGAACAAGATGATGTTCTTCTTGCATATATTAAAAATATACGGTAGATTTTAACATAAGCATAATAAGAATTTAAGAGCACAGCAACAGAAAAACAGCAAGCACTAGAATAGTAGCTAAAGGCACAGGAGCAAAGAACATGTCCAAAGATACAGCAGAGGTGGCAAATGATAAATCTGTGCCAAGTAGGAGAGAAGGTGCCCTTAGACAAGCAAGGCAGCAAAGCCAGAAGAGTCTGAAGAGACACAGCCCTAAGGAGGAAGACAATAGCTCCCCAAAGACTACAGATGAACAAGAAGATCAAAGAGAGGCATGGTTAATAAGGAAGTATTAGACTAAGTTTAATAAAAGCAAGAAGTTCTCTCACTATAAAAGAGAGGACAGAGAACACACAACCTTCAAAAGGAGCTGTAGTAGAAAGTCCAGCTCCACACACAGGGGAACAAAACCAACCAAAGACAACGACAACAAAAAAACCCAAAACACTACAAAATGAGGAAAATGTCAAAGTTTGCACTTCAGGTGAAGAGAAAGTAATTTGAAATAAAGAATCTTATGATCTTGATGGAAGAAAATACATTTTCCTGGCCAGGAATTGATAAAAGAACTTGTGACATGCTTGAAGGCTGCACAGCTTTGCTTGGAGAATTGTATACTTAAAAGGCACAGAGTTACACATTCATTCCAACAGAGAGGGTAGGATCAATCCATTTCAAAACTCAGACGTAAATGGAGGACAGAAAGGAGGAGCAAAAGCAGATTTTGTGGAGTTACTAGTCAAATCAAACAAAAAGGAAACAGCATAAAAATCACAGCAAGCATAGAAATAGGCCCACAGTGGAAAGAAACAAGACAAGCCAGACAGGAGAAACAGAAAGCCCTGAAGTCTTTCCAAAACAGTCTAAATAGAGAGACAACACTTTTACACCATCCTTCATGAGGTCAGCCAGAGTTCTGCCAAGTTGATCCCAAGTAAGAACTAAAGGATTTCACATGGAACCTGAGCTCATGACAGTAGTTTTTCTGTTTTATCACAGGATACAAGCTTTTAAGCCAGAACACCAGAAGGTAAAAACCACTGTTTTCACTAGACAGCAACCTGTTTAAATTTATTAGTTGTTCAATTTAGCTAAAGAATCAACCTTGTTTAAGATTAGAGTACCTGTTTAAATTGAGCTTTGTAATCTTGTATGAGTAAGCATTTCCAAACCCCAGGTTTCAGCTGTCCAGAGTCTTAGATAGTCTATAGTTAAACCTGCCATGTCACTCAGAGGATCTGTTTACATGTCTGCAAGTCCCCCCTGCCTGCCTGCCACCAAAGTATCTATTTACTATCCACAGAAATTACCATTCAACTCAGACCTGAGGAGTTCAGTTTTATCTTCACCAGTCTCTCTAACCTTCTAACTTGCAAAGCTTGCAGATCTGATTTACTGCAAGCTTCTGCTGTCACTGACAAGTGCAGTGGCAGACCTAATGACAAGCTTGTTGGATTTAGTATTTTAGTTCATAAACAGTCTTATTTCAACGGGGGACACAGAATATAACACATGTGAAAATAGTGATAAAAATCACAAATGGTAAATCCATATTATTGAGCAGAACAGCTGAGTGCAAGAAATATGTTGCATGTACCAGCTTCTCAACCTGCTTCAGTCTCAGAACCACACTGCCATGCTCACCAACCCCTGCACAGACTTTCTGCAAGTCCCATTAATTTTATATTTAGCATTTCACAGCAAGGTAGTTTCTACTTCCAAAAGTTTCTACACAAGTTACATTGATACTTGTATCTTCCAATAAAAAGAGGCCAAGTTCCTATGACAGGAAGCATGATTAGTCCCAGGAAGTTCTATCCCAGAAAGCTCACACATTCCAAAACTTAAGTTCTTTTTTTAATCCAAGATACGGCAACTGTAAAATCCAGATCATAAAATAGTAACTTGCTGCTGCTAAGTCTTCATATGTACAGTGACAACAGTCAATCAAATTTAGCTTTCTAGTCAGTAGGGCTTCCCCACGGATTCCAAGATTTTCTTTCTTTCTTCTGCTGAGGGCATCTCTGGTTTCACACCACTTCTCTTCCTTTGCATCATAATTTCATGCTGAAAGTAAAACAAAGTGACCATGAGAACAGATTTCGCAGTCTCTGCTCCTGAGATCTGAATGAACAAGATTCTTTAATAGAAAAATGCTTTATGTATCAAAACCAGGTACTCTAAGCCTGATTAGCTGATAACTAAATGTACTAGTAGTTAGCTCAAGATACCTGACAGTTTACCTTGCTGCTTCAGAATACCATGCAATCAGTATTCCCTCTATGCCAGACTGAGGCACAATTGTCTGTAAATAGCCTTTTTTGTAATTCTCACAAGTACTTAAAGGCTAAAACCTCTTTACTACAATAGTGTAAGGAAAAGAAACAGTAGAGAACAGGTTAGCTGCACATAGTTCCTTTATATTTATATTAGCTTTATATTAGGTTAAAGTAAACACGATCCAAGCCAGTGGGAAACCAGATAATCTCACCTTGACTCAGAACTTTGTAAATGCATTTGTTTAAAAGAGAACTTATCATGAGAAATATGTGACTCAAGTTCAGAGGAAAGCATCAGGTACTGCAAGAACACTGACTCATAATCTAAAAGAGTAAATTCAGAACAATCAAGTGAAGTACTTTGATGTGCATGTGCTAAAGTCTTCCAGCAATGCACACTTGAGACTACCTGGGCGGGTAAGTTACCATAAAAACATCATTAGCCAAGTTTGAAGGGTTCAGAAAGCAGCGTGTGAGAAATAATTTACATAAAGCAAAGCAGGGAGTAAAATTTAGAAAGTTTACTGTGCTTACCCAGAATCTTCTGCAGTTTTTGTACATCAAAAAATAATCAGTACACAAATCCTTGTTATAGTTGTTGTCATTCATACATTTTGTAGTGGCATCTGTTTCCTTTAATAAGGGAAAATATACTTCAGAGCTGAGGGAAGTTACTGTACTCAGTGTTTAAATATTTTAACAAGTCCCAGAATATCTATGAAGATAGGAGTAAGCTCTTCAGATGAAAGAGCACTATTAAAGAGAGCAAAGGAACATCTATTACAAAGGATCATCAGTACTTCCAAGCAGTGATTTCATTTGGAGATAACAGAAAATCGTACTCTTCAGACAGTAAGTACAGAGTCCACAGAATAGTTGTTTACAATGATGCTTGGTATAACTCACAAAAGACTTTTAAAAAATAACCAAGCTTGCCTAATCAGGATTTCAGGCTCTGGTTTTAGGGACAGAAGATTTAAGAGACTGCTATCAGTTGTATTACTCCTATTTATGGGGAATTACTTGTTATTTCATGCTTATTATAATGGATGATTTTCAGCCCTTCCCATCTACAGACTCTTAAGAAACTTTTAATGCAAAGTGCTATAATGCAAGTGTGCTAGCCACAAAACAGTCCTCTAGAAAGTGCATTATTTAACATTGAAATGTACAGACAGAAATCTCAATTTGATCATCTTACCGCTACACATGGATTTGTATCGTGATCTCTAAGCTTTTTTGCATGCCTGGACATTCTAGACAGCTACTCGTACCTTGGCTAGAAAGGGAAAATAAACAGGTTCAGTATCTACTTTTAACAGTAACTCAGGATTAACTCTGAATTTCAGGATGTTATAAAGGCCTTCTAGTAACACACAGTTTGGTTATCTTAAAAAAACCCAACAAACAAAACCCCAACTCCTTTTGCAAAGTGTTATTTCGAAAGCAGTAACTGCAAGACAACACTGGCAAGTTCAGCCCATCACAAAGACTGCTCACTCCCTGATGAATTCCTGCAGAGAATGGAGCCACTGCAGCAGCCCTCACACCAGTCTCTGTATCATGGAGGAAGTGACCATGTGTAGGAGAAACAGCTCCATAGAAGCTGTTCACAGCCAGCACACTGTAGACACTTCAATTAATAGCGTGTGGGAGGAAGGTACAAGTAAATTTTTCCAGATTTGCTCCTACTCCTTAGCTGGACCACATCTGCATCTTCACTGAGCTTTCCCAGGTACAAAAAGTGCCCAACTATCCCCTGTGTTGCTGTATCAAATATTTAACAGAAAAAGAACTGGTTTCACCGCAAGGTGGGACCAGACCCACTCATGCTGCATATGACAGCTTGAATCACATTTTTTTACCATTTAGTAGTTTGACACTGACTCTAGGAACTGTAAGCTTGAGAGACAGAGTTCAGTGCCAAGAATCTACACTGATCCAAGACGATGACATCAAGATGAACAGCGGACCCTCTTTCCCTTTACAGCTTCCTATACGTTGCCTCTGGCACATATATGGCTATACAGGTATGTGTTCCAAACAAATATTAACTCTAACAAAAAATAAATTATTGTTGAGAAGATGACTGCTTGAATCAATGCAATCAGAAACACAGGACAGAGGGAGCAAATTAAAGTACTGCTAATGAAGGACACAGCTTAATCTTGCTGTTTTCTACTTTCTCAAAAAACACTTGCGCTAATTCTTAACTAAAACCTGTTTCTGTGTGCACTAGGGAATGATGAGTGCGAGTCTGCAGTAAAAAGCCTGCAATGCTTGACACTAGATTAAAAAAAAAATTCAAATACTGCTCTTTGTAGCTCATAGAAAACCACATTTTAGATGGGTTTCTTCTTTGGGTAAGAGCAAACTATTCTCAGCAAACAAGCCTTAGGTTTTACAAGTTGTGCACTTACACTTTCCCGGTGCTTGAAGTAATCTTTGCTTTCCATATGGTCATCTTCTGCAAATGGGCCTTTTAATTAACAGCATGGAGGGGGGGGAGAATGTTTTCACTTTCCTTTGAGAACTATCCAGTGCTTAAGTTAATTTCACAAGCTAGACAAATGTTCTTTTTTTGGTGGGTGTTAAGCGCATTTTTGATCAAGCACTTCCAACTTAAATGGAAACACAAGCAGGTATACCAGCTTGACCACAAACTTCAAGAAAGGAGGAGGGAAGGGAGAAGTAGGAAACAAAAGCAATGTACCACAATGCTTCACCTAACTCACCACAACAGATAAAAGATTTTTAGATGTTTGCATGTGTCTGTGTTGTAACTCTGCATTTCAATTATACTACCGCCTAAGCAGACATGCCTCAAAGTGTACAGAGTTAGTCTGATTTCAGACTTACTCTCTGAAAGAATACTTGAGAGTCATAGGATGTGCCGTCATAATCAGTGTTCCTTATACAAATTGCACTTGACACTTTCAGTTTGATTACACTATCAGAGCCTGCAACCATGCCCGTTCTAAGGATCAATGCACACAATCCATTAAACACCTAGTTAAGGAATAAGCAGATCAGGTTTAAATGAAGATGCACTGCTCAGAGCAGGCAAATGCTTAAACATTTTCAGTACTACCCAAAAAGTCTGATAGCTCCGGCGCGTGTTCCTCTCTCTCCCTCTCCGAAGTACTTCAGACTTGAAACATTATCAGCTGGAAGGGCAGAAGGGTCACGCCGAAATGCTGCTATGTGCCTGAATGAGCAGTTGGGCAGGAAGCGAGCTTCCCCCTCCTCCCAGGTTTTGCACATGGACGGGCTCCCCTTCCTGCTTTCAGATCACAGCCCAACCACAACCGAAGGCTTGTCTATTCCACAGCTCTTAATTATGCTTTAACACATTAACAGTTGTAAACTGTACCACAGAGAACCAGGGCTGTTGCTGGCACTCTTTAACCCTAGGGCTTTTTCAGTTCATAAACCATCAGGGCACTTTTCTACAGGCTGCCGCCCATTGAAAAGCGTTCGGTCTGCTTTAGATGCACACATATAGACACAAATTCCCTAATTATGCTGCAATATAGACCAGCTCATTAAAACTTTGAACCCTGCAGGAAAGGCCGTACTAAAAATCCTACGGCTTTTTGGGCTGTTACGGCGGCTGAGGCAGGAGGAGGCAGCCGGCGGGCCCTGACGCTCAGCACCGCGGAGCTGCCGCCTTCCCCGACTCAGCCTCCCGGGGAAGGCCGTTCAGGTGCGGAGGCGAGGCCGGAGCCCCCCGCCCGGTCCCTGCCTTCCGCCGGCGGCGGAGCGGCCGGAGGCGCCCGGCTACCCCTTCCCCCGCCCCGGGTCGTTCCCCGCGGCAGCTCCGCGGCCTCCCCTCGGCACCACCTGCCGCCAGGGAGCGGTGCCCGGACCGCTCCGCCGCCGGGCCCGAGCGGGGCTGCCCCGGCCGGCGGGCGGCGAAGGTCAAGCGAGACCTCCCTCCGCCGGCCGGGAAAGGGAAACGGCGGGCGGGCGCAGCGCGGGTCGCCGCCGGCGGCACTCACCTCCGTCCCCGGCCGTGTCCGCGGGAGCCCGGGGCGGGAGGGGGGCAGCCCGTCTCCAATTCGAAAGACGTCAGCGGCTCGGGCAGCGCGCTTAAGTACGGGCGCAGCCTACCCCGCTCACGGCCCCGCGGCTCCCCCCGGCCCCGCGCCGCCGCCGCCCACGCCCCGGCGGCTCTGAGTGGCACGGCCGGGCCGCCAATGGCGGCGGCGCCGCGCCCGCCCCGGCCGTGAGCGGCGCCTCCTTCCACCAACGGGGCGGGCGGCGCGGTCCGCAGGCGCCGGCGGCGGGGCGCGGCCGCGGCCCTGACTGACTGGGGGAGGCGTCCAACCCGCGGTGCGTGTGGGCGGCGGGCGGTGTGGGCGCGGCGTGTGCGGCAGGCTGGGCTGCACCGCAGCGCATACACTACAATGGCTGCTGGAAAGACGGGAAAGCAAACAATTTCCAGGCCCGCCGCGTCCAGCCCGAAATATGGGGAAAAAATTACAGAAAAATCGGAGAACACTGTAAAGGGTGGAAACGGGGCGCAGAGGGGATGCTGAGGCTCCCGCGGTGAGTCTGCTGCGGGTTTGGGGGGCAGGCGCCGGGGTTTAGCAGCGAAATATCAGGGTTATTTAAATTATGAAGGGGGAGGAGGAGAAGGAGGGGGGAGAGGAGAGAGGAGCAGCGAGCAGTGAGGAAAAGTTTGTCTTAACCATCCCTCCTTCCCATCCCTCTACCCCCATCTCCCGCAGCCCCCCGCCACCCCGCGTCGGAACCCCCCCGGGGGGAAAAGCAGGGGAGGGGAGGTGAGGCGAGCGGTGTCCCCCCCCCACCCCCCCCCTCCCCTCTCTCGGAGGGAGAAAGAGATGATTTTCAGAAAAACCTCTCTCAGGAGTTTCCTCCACTCCTCCCCTCCCTCCCCGCGGCGCTCTGTTGGTTCGCGAGGAGCGGGCGAGGCGGCGGGGCTGCCCGGGGGACGGCAGGAGGGCGCGGGGTGCCCGCCGCCGACCCCCGCGGCGGGCCGGGCCCGGAGCCGCGGGGCAGGGGCAGGGGCAGGGGCAGGAGCGGCGCGGCCGCCCCCTCCCCTCCTCGCCTCTCCGGAGCCTGTGCTGTGAATGCAGTGACAGCGGCGAGAGCGGCGAGAGAGGGAGCGGAAGACATTAGAGACCGCGGTGCCGAAAAATGAGGGAAAAAATTAATATAAATTCGCCCACCGCCTCAAACCGGACAAATTTTGCACAGAAATTTGCCCCGTGGACCCGGCTACCCGTGGGGTGTCCCCCGGACCTGGCGGCTGCGTCTTTGGGGGGATCCGGAGTGACTTTGGGGCACTCGACCCCCCTTTCCCGTCGTTTTTTGGACAAAAGTTTTTTTTTTTCGTAATAAAGAAACGAATTTGCCTGCTCTCCCCCTCCGAGTAGCCCAGGAGCTTTTCCCTTCCCCATCGGTGTGTGTTTAGAGAAAAGTGTGAACCCAAGTAAGTGCTGAGTCGTGTTGCATTGGGGAGGGGGGTTTGCTAACTGAAAGCAGGAGAGATCCGGAGAGAGAGAGAGAGAGAGCAGGGACAGCTTGTTGTCAGTATCATAAACAACCAAAATGGAGGGAGAACTGAGGCATATAACAAAATAAAAATCAGAAAAAAATGCCAAAAAATACCTAAAAATCGGGGCTGCTCCCCCTTTTCTTCCTCAAGGTAACAGAATAAAACCCGTGTCTTCCCGAGACCGTTTTAAGGTTTCAGGGAGCAAGGAGTTAATATTTATTATTTTTTTTTGTTGATGAATTCTTTGAAAAGGCAAAAGCCTCTTATAACTCGCCACCGACAATGAGAAAACGTGAAAATCCCTTTCAGGACAGAGAGGTAGGGGGAGATGATGGTGCAGAAAGTGTATAACTTGGGGGTAATGTGGAGTGATCCTAGATAAGATAAATGCTGAATGTGGTGCCTTATACCTTCCTTTTTTAATGCTTTTTTTGGTGTGTATGTGTGTTTGGGGGATTTGGGAAGATGGGGGCTCCTTTCTTTTCCTCTATCTTTTTCTTTCCCCCTTTTTTTTTTTTTTTTTTTTTTTTNTTTTTTTTTTTTTTTTTTTTTCGGACCGGAATGTAATGCTTTTGTAGTGTCACTTTCCTGATCTAATTAGGATGTGTGAGGCAAAGAGTAAACCTTTCCGGTTTATAAAGTGCATTTTCGTTGCCTTTGGATTTCAAGTTTTCTTGGTGGCTCATTCCTGTGTTTAAACTGGATTCTTCAGAGTGGTGTGGGGTTGAGCTTGTGCTCCATAGGGAGAGCAGAGAGGGCTCAGGGGCAGGGCACCTCTTCTGCGAGTGTTTGCTGATTTCCCTGGCACGTTCAGTTCACCTGTTTGTCTCCTACAAAGAATGTATTCTGCCGTCTCCTCGTTTTATTTATATGAAATAATGATGCCTCATCTCGCCTCACATTGAAGTTAATGCGAAAGTGCTGCTGATGTTGGTTCCACGTGGGATCAGGGACATAGCAGGGCATTTTAAAGAGACAGCTTCTCTTTTCCTAGGGTTATCATCACCTCTGCTGCACCTCTGCCTCAACCAGAGGGGCGGTTCGTTGTTTTTTTTTTTTAATGGAAAGATATCAAATCGGCCCTAGTCTGATAAATTAAGGAAGGATAACAGGGGGAAACGTGCAGAATCGTTGGTTTCTGAGCAATTCTTTTGTGTGTAGCTGGTCTTCAGGGGAGTTTTCTTGGTGTGTTAATTAAAATGCCGTGTTTTGGAGAATGTTTTTTGGAATGTATGTTGCAGGAATTAAATAGTCTCAGGTTGTTTAATATTAAGATCTAGTGCTATTCTGCTAGCTGTGAATTCTGTGGGAGGAGATGAATTCCCTGTGTGTAAGGCAATTTCACAGACATTTTGTGAAAGTTGTGAAGTGTGTTATTTTTACTTCAAATACATTCAGTTTTGTTGGGAACACGTGAGTTTGTTCAAAAGTTTATTCTATACCTAAATCTCCTAAACCATCCCCAAAGGTTTTGAAAATAGTGAAAAGTAACTATAGGTTTTAATTGGCCAAAGTAGGGGCTCTCTATAAGTACACCTTAGCTGTGTAGTTATAACATCACTTGGAAGAATTGCCTCTGGCTTTATTTAAAGAAAGAAAAGTCATCCTAACTGGGGTCTAGTGTCATGTATATGTGTGCATGTGGGTATGCATGCATGCTTTTAGCATGGGTTCTGGCTGATACTGTTTTTTTATTAATTTTTAACTTGTAAATGTTTAACTGTGATGATGCGAAATGTTCTGCTTGTCCCTATTATCTCCTATGTATTTTAATTTTAATTTTGAATGTCCTATTTAAAAAATTAGCATCGCCTCTTAACATGGCAATTTGATACCTTTTTGAGGAGTTGCAATGTTTCCTTTACACTTGCTTTGTTGTTGGAGTCTTTGTATTTAGTTCTAGATTGAAAATTGAATACAGGTATGCAGTTCTTGAGAGGGAAGATGGGGTTCTGAACTTGCAGGGAGACTATTGCAGCACATGTTTTCTGTGAATTTGTGGGAGTTGAGTATGAGTTGTGATAGCCCTCTGCGTTGAATAGCATGTGTTTGCTAATGATCTGTACCCTTTCTGCAAGTGTGACCAAAGAAACTTGTTGCCTAGGATAGCCTTGTGGTTAAAGATTTGGGAAGAAATCTTAAGGTTTTCCAGTGACTCACAGTTGTGAAAATTAAATCGCATTAAATACTCTTAGGTTAGAAAAAAGGGTCATTAAGGAAGAAAGATTAATCATTTTGTATAAAGGAATGATACTGAATGTTTTTCCAAAACTGCCTTTTATGGTTTAGGGATCTCTTTTATAGTTAGTAAGAATTGAGACTTAAAAGTTCCTTTCTGAATCTTTCCTAAACTGATCTATTATTTTTATTGACTGAAGTAACATTACCCTGGAATGCATAGAAATTTGATAAATTAATAACAGTTCACCATATGTTGGTAGTTTTAATGTACCAGGGTAGATAGACAGATGGTAGTAGATGTGCAGAACTAACTTAAATAAACTAGTTAATGGTATTGAGAACTCTTCAAATGCTGGGTCTGTGACCATCAGTATGAAGTGCTTAACATGTGTACTGCATTTTTACTTAATTTGGAGCTTTTTAATCAATAATATTTTAATGCTGAAAATAGGTATAGAGACTGGTAATAACAATGTGAAAAAAGCAGTGTTGTGGAGTAGCTTTCTTGATTTACAGCTATATGTTACAAAGTAAATTCGGTGTATCCAACCACAGTACAAAATTCAGGATTTAGGGTGGAGAAAGTGCAAGGGTGTTCTTTCAGAATTTGATACTCTTCTAAACTGGATTTAATTTTAAGGTATAATCCAGATGGAGATAATAATAGCAGAAAAAAAGGTTGTTTAGGATTTTTTTTTTACAAACTTACTCTTCTGTAGAAAACAGAATTCTTTCTAGAGTGATGAAGTGTTTTTTTAAAATAAAAATACAAAGTGATTTTCAAAGCTTCCTTAGTTCTAAGAGTTAAGATAATCATCTTTATTATGTATTGGTCTGATTCCATACATGATACAGTTTGGTTTTTTTTAAGATTTTCTAAAATTAAAGCACCTGAGGAAACAAATACTATGGGCTGTTGTTGGTAAAGTTATCCTGCTTTTTCTAGGTAAACTGGAGAGGTGTAAATGTATTAAAATTCATCTTAGAGACTTACCAGTCCTATTCAATAATGTTTAAAAATTAATAACTACAGTATTCTACAACAACACAAGCAAATGGAGGAATCTAAAGTGACAGGCATTCAACTTTCCTTGAATGCTTAGCTCAAATGTGTCTCTTGGTGTGTCCTTTTAATTTAATAATTATCCTGGAAAATTAGTTTTCAGTGTAGGACTTTTGAGATTTAAATTAAGAAATCTTTAAAAAGTTTGTATAATTCTAAAAGGCACTGCATACAAAGTGCAGCCACTTCTAATGGTTGTCCATCTCTGCACTGGTTAGTCAAAATGGTGCCCGAAAGTCTCCTCCTTTCAGGAGAGCATATGTTTTAAAATTAATGGGTTAAAATGGGCACTACTCATGTTCTAAATAAACCACTGTTTATAATTGTACAAGGCTATTTTGTAAAATAGATGATTTTACTTCAGAGTCTAAACCATAAGTTTTTAAAATTTTCTGTCTATAACCCCTTATGTTGTTAAAACCAGTTTTTGTGAACAAATACTTTTTGGAAGGGTTCTTGAACAAATTTATATGTTTACCAAGCAGAAGTATTCTGGAAAAACATGAAATCTGTTCAAGTACCTAGACCATTCTCAGATCAGTATAGACTTTAAAGGAGCTAGCAGTGACCACCACTGAAGTGATAGAGAACTTGCTTTCAAGGAATTATTGTCCAAATATCTGCTACTAGTAAGAATTTAGCTTTTCAAAGAAATATGCAGTATTTATCCACTGAGCTGCTAAGCATCTTTAACTAATTACCAAATGTTTAAGTAGCCCTGAAAAACTATTTAAAAATAATTCAAATATCAGAACAAATAATATTTGTATTGATCAAATATAAAATGTTTAAATTTCTGAAGCATAGGGGTGGGGGTTTTTTTGCAGTTATCTGGGCATTTTGCTAATAGACAATTGTGTATTTTTCCTCTAATCAAAAAAAAAACAAAACCAACCCACATCTAGAATTTAATTCAATTTATATTGATTTTTAAATTGTGTGATCTTGTAACTCGAATGTGAAACATTGATTAACTCTCAATATAATCACTTACACAGATGCTTTTTATTTTTTTTAGTTGTCAAGGAATATAGTGAACATTTATCTGAAATTGCGTAGATTGAAGTTACTAATGCATTTTACATAAACAGTTGTCCACCAGATATCAAATGCAAAAGATCCCAATTGTATGCAAGTTCAGAAAGCCTAGCATTAAACAGGACTGGTCCCCATTACTGCAGATTCAGTTTTATTTTTATTTAGTTTGTGTTGTTGAAGTGTTTTCTAGCTTCATCTGTATCAATGTTCACCTGTTACTGTCTCACCTTTTGACAAATAGCAGAAATTAGTAGAACTAGAGGGAATTTTTTGACTTTTGAAAAGGTACAGCATGCTTTTGAGAGTAGTTGTGTGCTAACAGTTCTAAAGGATGGGGCCTTCTCATAGGATGTATTAAAATTTTTAATATTTAAATGGACCCTGCATGTCCAGCAAATGGTTACTGCAGGATCATGGCATTAAAATTAACCACCATATATGTCAGGGGTTTGAGATGACTATATAAGTACATACTTGACAGTGAAGAGTAGGAAAAGGTGTCTAGTTATTCTCATGTTGAAGGAATAAATCAGTTTCTATTCTAGCTTTCTCTGCAGCCTTCTTCTCTCCCCTTCCTGGTTCATTGTCTGTCCAGAGTGTAGAGATACCTTGTCAAATATATTAAAATACGTGGCCAGAGTGATGGGCTGTTCTATTCATGACCAACCCTGGTGGCTTTTACAGACTTACAGGGTGGCACAAAGAAAATAGAATGTGGCCCAGTGGGTATTTGTTTAGAGGAAAGGAAAGAGAGAACAGGTCTGAACTACTATAAAATCAAAAAGCAAGATAAAAACGAATGCAGACAAGTGTGGTTATAATGCATACAACAGTAACTCAAAACTCTGAGGTAAAATAGCTCAAATCAGATTTGAGAAAGTCAAGTGGGAGTCAGGAAAGTAAAACCTAAGAATTGCCATCAGATGCAATTAAGAAATAACTATGTAAAGAAACTTGGAAAAATGCAAAAAGTGTCTGTTACAGTAAACTGAATTGCTATAATCTTCTTTTGCACTTAATGTGCTAAATTCCTCTCTCAAGGAAAATATCCCTAGAAATCAGATTAGAAAGTGTTTAAAGGGAATTATTTGTCAAAGTTGTTTTTTCACTTAAGTTAGGATAACTAATAATAATCTCTTCCATATTGCTGTAATAATACTTTATTTGATACAATTTAGCCTTACAGATTGCATGCAGATTTACTAATGCATTGTGCAGGTAATTTACCAGTAGCCTGATACTGTGTATCTCTAACCCTAAAAGCTTTTCTTTATGGTTGTGAGTCACATCAGATCTGGCAATCTGCAGGTGTAAAGTGTTTCTTATGAAATAAGATGCAGATTGCTGATTCTGTCTTATGCTCATTTATTGTGAATTGCCAAATAACCAAAAAGGAAGGAAGGTGTCAGAAATCTTAGCTTCCCTCTTCGTGTATTGAGTATGTGCTTGTGTCCTATGGGGTGTCAGATTTGCTAGTGCATGAGTTTTCTAAAAACCTCTGCAAATCATCTGATTCTGAATTAATGAGATCTCACTATTCTGCGTGTTCGAACAGCAGAAAGACCCTGTCTACACAAATCAGATTTTACTGTCTCAAGTGCTTGTCACTTGTAATAAAACTGTTTACTGTGTGGTGTATGTATTTATCATCAATGTTTCATTTTTATGTGGGATAGATGCAGATGTGCGCACGTTTAAGGAGACATTTAGGGACAGTATCATGTCTTTTGAATCAGTTGTGGTATAGGAATATTTTTTAGAGAGATCTTTTTGAAGGAAAGGCAGAAAGAGAGATTCTGGCAGCTTGCTATTAAATTTCAATCAAGCCAGTATAGTTAGTAATAAAACATTTACAAGTTTGTAAATGTTAAGTTTCTTCAAACTCTTACTGTCACGTGTGGAATTTTCATTTATACTATTTTGCATTTACTGCAGTTGCCTACATGCAAGGCTTAGTAATACTGCATTTATCACGTGCAAGTATAGATAAAATATAAATATATGAAAGTAGAAACCACCTGCAGCTGTTCTTGTGTTTTCATAAGACGATACACTACAAAGGTGTAAATTTATGGTGTTAGCTACCTGCTATCAGTTACTAGTGCTCTTCTTCTCACAAGTACTTTAAGAATATTAAACTAAAATAAAACAAATAGAAAATAGTGTCAGAGTTTTGTGTTCTGTTTAAAAGCTAAACACAATATTGTTCAAGCTTATTTTGTTCACTGGAAGTTACTGTGATCAATATATATATAATTTGTTTCACCTAGGACACTAGGAAACTAGTGTAGAGAAGAGGTTAGACATAAATGCCAATTATTTAAATCTTAAGGCTTTTTTTTGATCTGTGATTTGAAGTTTTCTTTTATTCTTTTGAATACTAGGATTGTGCTCAGATTAAACCACTCCTAATTATGCCCCAGCACAAACATATCGCTTATGGCTATATTTTAATCAGTTTCAGAAAAAGTAATAAAAATATTATTGCATCTGTCAAAGGATGGTGTTGCTACATGCTATTTTAAATGGTGTTTAAGTACAGTTATAAGCATACCAGTACAATGAAATCAGCTCTATTCCTAAACAACAAAGTTACATTATTTTTTACTTAAAAAGTTAACCAAGAATCCTAATATGTTAATTATCCTAATTATTCAGGCTGGTTTTAGTATGTGATGAAATTGCTTTAAAAAGTATATGTGAAATATTTATATCAAATTTGTTTAATTTCTCATTACTTGTAAAATGTAATGTTTTCCCAGTTATAGTTTTAAAGGCTTTTTTGTCTTAGCTGCCTGAGTGTATCCTTTTCATTTGGATACACTCTTTTCTGAACCCAGCACTTCTTTAACTTGTTTAAAATTCTTTTATTCTCTCAGAATCAATTTGTGTCCCTTTAACTGTTGATAATTTTTGCACTACAAAAATTGTGCCAAAGAATACTGTGAAATTAACTTGAGCTGCTGATGCTACAAGTAGAAAAATTGAGTGCAGGGTAACACAAGAAATGCAATCATGATGGTGTTTGGGTGAGGGGAATAGTCCCTAACTGGATGGATGTTAAACTAATCTGCGAGAAAAAGATGTCAGGTCTTGTAGCATTAGTCAAACACATGCTATCACTTTTTCTCATAAGAAATACTCAAATACACTCCTAGTATCAACTACTGTAGAAGGCAAACAGAGATCTAGATTATACTTTCAGAAATGTTAAACTGTGAAATAAGTTTCTTGGGAAAAAAAAATTGGTTTTAGATGTCTCCCCTGTAGTATATTATTTCACCTTTGAAAACTTGGCCACTTCAGAATATTTGAGAACAAGTAAGTTAAGTCCATCTTGAAAAATACATTTCTGTTTCTAGTCCAGTTTTTATCTCTGCATCATGTAAAACAAACTTCTTGCTCTTCATTATACTTAAATATTTGTACTGAAAGGAAAGTGCATTTAAGCAGTTTTTAACTGCATTGATTGCTTGGCAGTTTGATTGGAGTAGCAAGATAATTTAGTTGGGGGGGGTTGATATATGTTGTTATTTTCAGTTTTTCTGTAGTTTGACTAACAAAACAACTGAATGTAAAAAGAGACTGGGTCTTTCTTCAATCCTCAAGTGAAAAGACAGGTGTGGTCAAAAAGGTGCTCTGGTGACTTAAATCACTGCCCCTCAGTCCTCTCAAAATGTTTAAATCATATGAATTAGTGATATCAGTCATGGTGCAACCTTGAAACTGATAATATGTTCAGTTATCTTGAAATGAACTCCATAATTCTTCATTAGCAGATTAAATTTCTTAAAGGTTTTGTCTGAATTAGAATTTGAGTGTTGTGCTGCTTGTTCCATTTTTCATCAGGAACCAAGCAATAAAAAGTCTCTCAACTCTAAGCAAAGCCTTGAAGATTTAATAGATGCTCTAAATGTCCTCTATTCTTGTTATAGTTTTAGGTGTTAAACTGTAGTTGAAGGTCAAATAATCCCTTCTGCTAAGCATCTGAATTTCATCATAAAGGAGTAGTTTGGTATTTGGATATAGTTCTAGCATGAAAGCTTCATGTAGGCAGCTTAACAAAAAGAGCTAAAAGGCAGGAAGAAATTAGCTGTCAAATTGCAAGTGCTTTGTAACTGTCCTGTGAAGTATACTTAAATCCCATTTCTTAGCTTAGGATTGTAAGGCTCATAGTTTGAAGAAGAAAGAGCTTTAACTAATTTGTTAATTCTTCCTTCCCGAATTTATATAAAATTTGTCACCATCTTAGCTGACAACAGCCTCTGTAGAGGGACGTTTTATAAGGGTGTGTAGTGATAAGGCAAGGACTAAAACTGACAAAAGGTTGGTTTGGTTTTGACATTAGGAAGAAATTCTTTTCTGTGAGAGTGGTGAGGCACCAGAACAGGTTGCCCAGAGAAGCTCTGGGCGTCTCATCCCTGGAAGTGTTCCAGGCCAGGTTTGGTGGGGCTTTGAGTAACCTGGTCTTGTGAAAGGTGTCCCTGCCCAGGGGGTATCTTCCAACTCAAACCATTTTGCAATTCTATAATATATCCAAACTTTTTGTAACTTAGGCCTTTGTAGGAAGGGTATGAGGTTTCCTGGACAAAGATAACATTGCCCTTGTGAATTAGCTTATTAATTAAGTATTACTTAGCAACTTTGTAATTTTGTGATTTTGTGTTTGGAGGTTCATCTGAGAGAGATTGTAGTCAAAATTACTTCACTCCCTGTTCATGGCAGAGTTCTGACCCAAAGAGCGTGTGTTATGTCTTCTTGCTTTGAGTATTTTTAGACTGGTTGCATGGGGGTAAAAAAATAAATCCTTTTTTTAACCTCTACTTTTTGCACTTGTCACTTGTTTAGGAAGTTTGTTTCTTGATTTTTTTTTTTTAGTATGTTGCAGTGGCTGACAAAGTTACTGAATGATCTGAACTATAGAATTTCTAAGTGGAAGAGAGAGATGTTTTTCCTGTCTGATCTTGACCAGATTATTTGAAAGTTTCCTTTTCTTTTCAACAGTGCTTTGCTAAAAATGAAAACAAATTAAATTGAACAAACAGTTAGTAAAAATGCATGGCCCAGGTTCCTCTTGCAAAGCTTATTAGAATCTAGTTGGATGTTAACAATTCCTTTCACTGTGGACCTTCGAGATATGAAGCTTCTATTTCATGCTTTCCAAACGTCACCATTTCCAAGTATCAGATTCTACCTATTCTAGGTAGGTCATTAGTAAATGTATAGTAGTAACTGTGTGGTCTCTAATGCCAATATAATAAATCTGTCTGAGTGAGAGATCTGTGTTAAAACTGAAGTGCTTCTCCGGGAGCAAGTGGTATTTCCCCATGACCTTTTCTTTTTTCCAATATTGTAACAAGCATTTGAGATTGTTTCAGGTGGCACTCATTGAAAGGGGTGGTCTTTCAGGCTGGCAAGAAGCAAGCTGTTCAGGGTTTTTTCTAGTAAGTTAAAACCAGTATTTTTGTAGTTTCATTCAGAAGCTGGTGGTCATTGAGGGTACATCATGGAACACTAGAGTCATGTGCTTCTCAGCAGGGGATGCTGCTTAATGATGGAACTACAGTGTCCTGAATGTGGAAGGAGCACACCAGCAGTTAGGGATTCGTTGCTTTCTAAAGTGTCAACAGGGAACTGCTTAATTCTGCCTTTTACAAATAAATTAATTATTTGGAATAAGATGCTTCCTTTGCTTACTGGCATTTTAGTTTTTTCCCGTAATGTCAGAAACAGACACTTAAGGATGATTTTACAAACCTGTCAACTTGAAAGGGCAATTAATGTCACCACAAATGAAGTTGAAATATTCAAAATATTTTAAATATATAAATATTAAACTGTCTTGAAAGTAAAGAAAAATAGCTACTGTACTAATCTGGTGATATTTTTCACTGAAGTAGATAATACTTACGTGTCATGAAAGATTCATTTAGCAATAGCTTGGACCCCTCAATAAGAGAATGTTGGTATATTAATATACTTGTTAATATAACACATAATGTACATAATTTAGAAGAATGTAGTTTTTGATAACAAAACCATCGTAACTCGATCAAAGAAAAAAAATACATTATGTCTACGTACATCCATAACCTAGATATGCCTGGGTATTCAGAACTTTCCTCGATGATTTCTGGAAGCTGTACAAACACAAAGCTCTTCTGCTGCATTCAGATAGTGCATGATAAAGGGTTTTCTAAGGGTAGTGAGTGTGGTTTTAGGGGGTTTGAGTTCAGAATTAAAAGTGATACATAGAAAAGTGGTACTGTACTGACTTAGTAGCACAAAGTATTTTAGTCCAGTGTCAAAGTACGCATTACAAAACCTGTAAGTGGGTGTTACACGGCTCTGGAGTTGACTCTCTAGAAATATGGAAATTACCTGGGAAAACAAGTAATTTGTTTTGATAGAACTACAGTTTCCCTCTGATGGATTTGCCTTTAATTGAATTCTGCTCTGTGATTTTTTTTTCCTTATTATTTGCACAAAATTGTGCTCATGCTTTTTCCTCAGAAAAAAATACAAATAGTATTGTATTCCTGCTGTGATTATTATGCATAACATCTCTGACTCAGCAGATCAAAAGTTATGTTTACTGGAAAACAGAATTAACATTTTGTAATTTTTTTAAGAACACTTAAAAATAGCTGTGTCAAAAGAGATTATGTTTTTAACATGCTAATCCACTAAGCCATCATACATCACTGTAGGCAATGTCTTTATTCTAAGCAGCTACCTCTTACAAGAGCCCGTCTGAGAGATTTCAGGATAGCCCAGAAATATACCCATGAAGTTGAGCTCTTAAGGAGAGAAATGTCCTCAATAGAATGCATAATACTTCATTATCAAATTGCAGATTTTTTTTTCCAAGAATTGTAAGCATGTTTTGGCATCCTCTAAGGAGTTCTGGCTATTGGGGACAAATTGATGATTAAAACTGGCATATGCAAAATGTTTTTTGCAGTGGGAGAGGATAGTAATTCCTAATTTTGATGGAGAAAATTATGTTGTGATAACCAAATACCTGAATAGAATACTGTACTGATTAGGGAAAAGACAAAGGAGTATGAGAATTTCTGCCAGCTGGATTGGAGACTCTGAAATTCATCTGGATTAGTTGTTTCAATTGCTAATCTTGCCCCATGTTCCTCTGCCACTTTGTTTTCTGAAGTTGTCTTTTCAATGTTTGTAATTGTATACTGTTGCTGAGTAAAGAGTCACGCAGACGTGGGAAACGGCAGTACTGACTTGGCAGAAAACTCTGTAAAGTGCAAAAAATGCAGCAGAAAAATAGAGTTGTCTTATCTTTTGACTTCAGAAATCTTAAATGTTGCTTCTAAGAACAGTATGTGTGGTAGTCTGATATCTACCTATATGTCAACTGGTTCTGTGTATACCAATGACTAGAATTTTTTAGGTAAGAAATACCAATACAAGGAATTTGTATTTAGTTGAATTACTGTACAAAATTTGCTGAAACAGCAGAGAGGTAACCATTTTCATTTATTTTTTAAATGCTAATTCAGAATGGTACAACATGAGTGAAAAGTTTAATTAGTTGCTACTATGTGATACTCTATTCTGGCTAGTTGTGGAAGTCTATTTAATGTTATCTGACAGATTAGAATATTTAACTTGAAAATGTGCTACTGCCTGACTGGCAAGTTGGGACTTTGCCTACTTTGATTTCCTGCTGGCAAGAAGTCTGTTTCAAGGCAAGCTTGGCTGTAATTGAACCCAACAGAGTTAGCTAAGGTTTGATACCCTTCCTTCTTCTTTAGGCCCGCAGAAACATCTTTTGGAATTTGTGCCAGTGTGTTTTTGGACTGTAGAATGTGCAGTGTGTGTAGAATGACTGTAGAATGTAGAAGTGTGTTTCATACAATGTAAGACTCCTTAGGTTTGGTGGCATTATCCCTGTGTCCTGAAGTGATTCTGTGGGGATTTTGTTACTCTGGTAATCAGTAAACACTTGTGGCCAGAACACAACACATTGTGGCGTTGATCATGTCCCTGTACAACCATCTGCAAAGAGCAGTGCTGCAGTGAGACACAGGGAGAATATGGGAAAGAAGGTGTTACGTGATACAGAGAAAAATGAAACATCATCAGGCCTACACTGACGATGTAGCCGTAGTCCAAAGAACTGTCTCCTCACTGTGCTTGCCTGTAAGGCGCTGCACGTAACAGCGTGAGATAGTGCTTCCAACTTAACACTTAGGGATTATATTAGTAAATAAAGTATTTCCCACAGGGAGTTGTATGTATCACTAGACCGAGGTGCTGCATGGAAGCAACTATGCCAGTTTTTATGTAAATTGTTTTTAAATAGACTGTTGAATATGGTGTGTTCCGAACAGTCACAGTTTAAAATACTGATAAAGAAGGAATTGTTGTAAAGTGTTTTGTTCTGAAGCTGTATACTGAATCGTCCTGGCAGACAGAGTTCTTCATTCTTCCAGGGCTGGATTTTCACTGAACAATTAGATGAAGTTACCTACATTTGAACTGATTGCTGAAGTTAGCCCAACAGGCGTGAGAGCAGTAAAACTGAAAATTGGTACATAAATCACTTTGCAGAGCTGGGTTGTTAACTGCATTAGTAAAAAACAATGTTCTTTGACTCACCGATTTAAATATAAAAAACCTAAAAACAAACACCTAGAGAATTTTGTGCGTAGTTAGGATAGGGTATTACTCAATTTACATGTATGACCAGTGCAGAAACAGAGAATGTCTCTAAATTCAGCAAGTGGTGTGTGTTGCTCTAAAGGCAGCAAGTGACTCATGTGACTGTCTTAGCAGCTGGGCAGCAAGATTAGAGAGCTACTATGTACACATTCCCTTACTGAGGGGTCCAAACTATTGCTAAACGAAGTTGTATTATGCCAGAAAGTGAATAACAGGCATAAGAAAATACAATAAATAAGTGTGTCATCAGGTTAGTGCAGTAGTTATTTCAGACAGTCGTTAAAGTGAAGGAAAAAAAAACCCAAACGCAACTTTTCCGAGATTCATATTTAAAAGATGTTTGTCCTTTTTCCAGACTCAAACTTCCTATGAGATTACATGTGAAGTGTCCCTTTCAAGTTAGAGATTTGGAAAAGTCATCTTGAAATGGCTGTTTCTGACACTGCAAGGAAAAAAAAAAAAAGAATGTTAGCGAGTGAAGAATCTTATTCCAAAGAACTCATTTATTTGTAAAAGTACTAAAAATATGCTTGTATCATGAAGTATTTTGATTTGAACTGAAATTGGCAAAGTGTGTACTTCTTGGTCACTTGCTAATTTGAAGACTTATTCATGATGTTATTCCTCATGTATTTCCTAATTGTAAGAACTTGTGAAGTTTGTTCCAAATTGTCTTTAAGTTTTCCTGGCCTGCCAGTATGGATTAGTGGAATATGTATTCTTTTTATTTTTTCTGATGTTTCCCTAATCTAATTTTGGAGTTTTTTTGCTCAGATACTTGCTTTTCTTGAGAGAGTTGCTAAGCATTTTTGAATGCTTTGTTCTTTATACATAATGTGTTTACAGTTACACATTGGATTTCAACTATAATTTATGAATTTAAACTGAAAACTGTCACCCTGTCAAATTTATCTTCAGGATTAACCCTCGGGAGAACTCCTTTAAGTCTTGAGGACCAGAGGACATACACTTGACTGTTGCAATCGAGTAAATTGATACAGAAATCAAGAAGATGTAAATATGAAGCTCCTTAGTGCTATTTTTAGTGTCAACTTTCAGACCATAATTATGTTTTAAAGATGAGAATGTATTTACTGAAGAGGAGCTTTTATATTTAAAAAGCCAAATCAGACAAGAAGTCGAGCTCGTGATAAATTCCTTATAGTAAAAGAGGACCAGAAGAATGCGTGTTTCTAGTTATCATCACTGCATCTCAGTGTCCTCAGCAAGGTTAAACTGTTTGTTTTTTATTTTTCTTCAGGTTTTCTGGATTTCTGCTTTTTTGTGTCTAGCAATTACTTGTTTCTCATCTTGTTACTCTTTCCTGTTTATTCCAAGCTTCTGCAGCTTTCCTCAACAGTGGTTTTCAGTTACATCTCAAAGAAAAGTTGGAGACAGCATAAGATTGCCCAGAGTAGTCAGTGCATCTGAAAACTACCTTCTTCAGGTGGACCATCATTTTAATACTTCCAAACACCTTCATCTGACCTTTTTATTTTTGCACATTTAGGTTTCTTTATAATCAAGTCTCTTATTGTTTAGCATTTTGAAATCTTTGATTTATAGGAAAACTTCAGTTTGGGTTTTGTTTTGATCCATTCTTTCTGAATGTTTCATTACTACTTTTTTAATGTACCATTTTTCTGTAACATATTTCTTTTCTATTCTGCTTTCATTTTTCACTCCCAAATTACTCATCAGTTGCAAAAGAAAAATGTTTCTGCACTGCTTACTCTGAGGGTGGTCTGTGGCATAGGATCCCTAGGAAACAGGAATGTTTGTGTATTGACAAGTAGTTTATAGATAAAGCACTAGCAGATTGTGACCAAGGATGTACATGCTTGGAAAATACATTGATCCTCTGACTATTTGAATGCTTCAGTGGATTCTTGCGTGCTGTTCTTAACACATTCCTTGAGATGAACCATCTGAAATATCCATCTGCCAGCAGGGTTTCAGCTCCTGGGTCTCGCTGCCCTGTGTTGTGTGCCACAGCAGCTTCTCAGGCTCGGACTTCCTACTCCCCGCCCCCCTCCCGAGGGAAGAACTCTGCCATACTGCAGTTTTGTAGAGCTGTTATCCTTTCTTTTGCAGTGTGCTTTGTTTTGTTAGAGCACCTTTGCACAGCTGGAAGGCTTATGTAAAATAAACAGCTGCCCTGAGAGGATTTTTGCATGAACTTGGACTTGGCTTATTGTTTGTACCTTTCAGAATTACACCCGAAATTTCTTAGCCACAAGTTTGTGCTGCTCCACTGAACTAAAGAGGGAAGTATTTTCTCATGGATTCTAAGGAAGAAAATTCTTAAGTCTACCTCTAACCAAAAATACAGTATTATTTTTAATAAATTTGGTATTCGAATGTCCAAGGAGAAACAGCTGAACAAGATCAGACAAAAGTATCTTGTATTTGTATGAGATTGCCTCTTTTAAGCAACCCTGCTTTAAGAAAGGAATAGGAAAGATTCTTTCTTGATATAGTTCTCTTCCCCCTGCTCTGTCATGCCATTCCATTCTTAGGATTGGGAATTATCCTGGTGTTTGCTTCTTAGGGCTGTTAGAAAATCATGGATATTTTGAAGGAAGTTGAGATGCTGTTTCTGATGCTATTTGTATCCTTCCTGTGAGAGTTTTACAGTAGCAACTTGTGGTAGTGTGTGCCACCTGCCCAATATGCTTTTCTTTGGCAGGAAGGCCTACAAATAAGAAAAAAATGGTTTTGGGGAAGTTGGTAGGTGTGGGGTGGTGGGGTGTTTGGGTTGTTTTTTGTTTTGGGTTTTTTTGGTGGGTTTTTTTGGGGGTGGGGTTTTTTTGTTTGGTTGGTTTGGTCTGGTTTGGTTTTTTGTTGGTTTTTTTTAAGCCTCAACCTGTGCTCTCTGGCAGAATTTCTTAGGGCTAGAGTTGCAGTCTCACCTCTTTCCTTGCACTGGCAGGGGGGCTGGCAAGTTGTCTGGAAGCTGTAAGTTGATCAGAAGTGACTCCTCAGCTCTTCAGTTTCAGATGTGATCCTGGTATTTGATTCTCGTAAGAGTTGACGAGCTTCCTGGTGAGGAGAGAGAATTTTAGTAGCTACGTTTGGAAGAGAGAAATCTTGGTTCTGGTGTTGGGAGAGAGCAAGCCTTCTGAGGCAGGCTGGAAAGTAAAGCTTGGGAAGGTTTGGAGCCTAGATAACTGAAACACTCTTCTCCAGTAACTATAGATACTGTGATCTTTCACAGGAGAGCAGTGGACAGGAAGAATGTTTGTTTCCAAGCACCGGTGACCGGAGAAGAATAAATAGAACTAAAGGAGGCTTTTGGAGTTGTGTTGCTTTGTTAATGTCTTAAAAAAAAAAATAGCATCCATTTTTAGGATTCAGTGTACTAGAGGCTGAAAAGGAAAGCACAGCATCTGTCCTTCCCCTGACAAGCTAACAATGTTGCTTGAAAGAGGAGAACTGAGACATGTGGAAAGGAAAGGGAAAAAAGCATTTAGAGTACTTGCAGTTACATGTGTGCGCACTGTTTAATTCTTTGCGTTAATTGAACAACATGGCACAACAGTGTCTCACAAAGCCAAATTATATTCCTCTCAGTCCATCACCATGGGCACTCCTATGCTATCCTGTTTTTTCAGGCCATGGATCATTGAAAGCAAATACCCCGTGGGATGCTGGTTCTCAGAGCAGTATGTATCCCACAGATGGGAGTTCACAAGCCAGTTTTCTGGCTGGAAACTTATCCATGGATCTTGACAATGGAACATATTTATACAGAGTTCTGGTATGCTCTCTAGCACGTTTGATGTTTTGCTTCAGGCTCTGGATACTTTGAGAAAACCTGCCCTACAGCCACAGTCCCTGCCCTGGTGAAATGCTGAGTTGCCTGTACGTTGTTTCTGACTCCTGCGATGGAGAGACACCTCTTGCCCAACCTGCATCATGATACCTGTACTGTAAAGCACCGTGATTCCAAAGGAGGAGAGCCTGCAATGTATGCACAGGCTAAAATGCAGGGAGAATAAAGTAAATTACTCTTGCGGGTTTTTTTCTTTAGTTGTTTATTTAAGAATCAAATTTCTGTGGAATTTTTGGAAGAACCTGTTCTGAGATTACTAGGCAGAGTTTTTCAAAACCATTGTCTTCATAATCTGTTTAGAATGCAGCATTCACTGCCTTTCACTTCAGCTTCAGGCATTAAGTATTTCTGCAAATCACTCCTTGTAGACACATGCCAAGGATTGAGAAAATTAATGACCTTCTCTGTAGCATTTAGTTTAAATGACACAGAGATCTCTAGTAGAATCTGAGACCTCTAAGACAGTGTTCAATTATCTGACTCAAAACATTGATTTCTGAGTTACTAATGGGATCGTGGAATAAGTAATTAAGTGGAATAAGTAATTAAAAAACTGGCTGAATTTGGGTAGAGTTCAGAGGAATGACGGCTATGACTACACCGTCCCTGTCTAATTTCAAGTCTCCTCCTCAAAGGAAGGTGTTCAAAATAAAAGGAAAAGGAGGAAAAGTGTGCCAGAACTTTTTGACACAGACAAAACTTCTTTTTCTATTAACCTTTATATTTTTCAAACGCACTGTTTTGAATGAATAAAAACTGAAGAAACAAAACAGGGAAGCAGGCACTAATTTGTAAAATTTCAGCCCAAACTATGGCAGTTTGGCAAAGTTGTAGGTTGGCTTAAATAGAGGAGTTTATCATATAATGGCAAGTGTTTGGCAGCATGGTGAAATGTGATCCCACTTATTCTGCAAATAGTCAAATATACTGGATTTGAGTTCACATTTGTACTTACTGACAGCAGCGTTGGTTCTTGTGTAAATTAACAGAGGAATTCTCCTGCTTTGAAATCAAGGGTGGCTAGAGCAGGGCTTTGCAGCCTGAACAAGGGCAGAGATGACGGTACTTTTATTTAACCTGACAAATGCTGATCAAATTCTATGCTCGCATTTTATTTAGTAAGAATAATTGTACTTGTGTGCATATTAAAACCTGGTGTTCTGTTTCTGGCACTGGCAAAACCAAAGTTGTCATGAAAAGTTAGAGGAGTAGGGATGGTGCTCCCCGAGTATTCTCCTAATCTTCAATAATCCACTTGTGAAAGGCTTCCTGAGCTAAACATGATGAGTTTGTATTTACTAACCTTTACTGAACTTTTTCCATAACTTTTTCCTGTGACCTTTTGAGCTTTTGTGAAAGGTCTAAACGCACTGTTGCAAGGAGTTAAACTGCAGAAATGTTTGAAAGGCAGGGGTATTGCCTTCTCAAACCTGCATCCTTTTGTCGTTTCATTTCACATCTCCAGCTCTTTCATTGGAAGAACTGTCAGTCTGTTCAGCTTTCTCTCTCCAGCCACTTCAGTTGAGATGTACTTGCATGCTATTCATTTGCATCCCCCTTTTCTGCATGTGTATTGATTTCTCCAGAAACTCCACTTGCTTCTTAGAGCTTGAGGCCCTTTTCTAAATTATGTTGCTTCTTCACTGATACGTTTTTTTGTTGATGTGTCCTCCTACCAACACCCCAGTTGTTCATTGAAGTTTATGCTTTCTTGCCTGGTGTAGATGTCAAGCTTACTGTAGTACTTCACTGCATATTGGGAATTAATTGTTAGGAAAGGAATCAGGCAGCAATCTGTGGTGTGTCTCCTCAATACAGTACAAGAGCTATGTAGCATGGTAAAGATACAGGACAAGGTGAAGAAGAAAAAGGTAGTGAAACAGTTTCCTTGCAAGGAAGGCCTTAGTTGGATTAGACTTTTCAGCTCTGTAAGAGACTACAAAAGTGAGAGTACTGAAAATAGAGATTTTGTATCACAGACAGAATGATAAAGGAACCATGATTGATACTGATGAGATAAAGGGTGAGCAAAATCATTGGCCAAGAGGAAAGATAAATAGTGGGAAATGGGCTCAGTACAAGCTAATTGAAAGCTGTTGTTAATAAAATGTGAAATTAAACTGTGGCACTCCTTGCCATGGGATGTTGCTGGTACAAAAGATTACATGGGCATGAGAGAGGGCTGCCAAAATAGTGGAAAGGGGGGGTATTAAATCTGTCTAGATCTCTAAGTCCCTAAATCAGAAATGGTGATACTTCCCCAAAATACTTCACATTTGCCTTCTTCATGATCTGCTATTGGCTTTTCCTGGAGGAAGGCTGCTGGGCTGATGGACTTTTGCTCTGGCCTGCAAGGACCATGGTTGTGTTGCAATGAGTATTCAGGGACCCCGAACCGGAACAAATCACCCAGAACTGGAACAAATCACCCTGGCTGAGCCAGATGCCTCGCTGTCACAGAAACCATGTCTGTCTCTGTGAACCTATATAGAGCCACTTGCAAACTAGAGAAGTTTTTTCCGTGTAAACTTAAAGCCAGCGTTTTGTTGTTTAGAAAGCCTTTTAATTTCCAGCCTAAACTTATTTTGATAAGCTTATACTTACACTTCTTTGTTCCAGCCCTACTGACTGTGTCTTTGGTTTACTTATTAAGAACTTTAGTCTTTTTTTTTTTCCTTTGGCCAGATATTTTGTTGCGCTATCCCAGATAATTTTTTTTTGTGAATATGTATTACCAGATGTATACATGGTGTTCCCAGCAAGATCTTGGTAGTCCACTATAGTAGCATCTTTGTGTCCCTTCCTGCATTGAAAATACAGCTGCTTTTTTTGAATCATTATATTTTATTTCTTCTGAACCAACTCTCTTTAGTGACGTTTACTAGCTGCTTACAGGAGGGTTATACACAAATTTTTTCCTTCTCTGCTGCTTCCAACTAACAGTTCATCACTTCTCAGCAGAAGCCACTGTCTCTAGGAGTGTTACTCTCTACTTTGTTGTTCCTTTTCATCCTGTTTCTGTCCTTAAGATTTGTTACCGTTTTTCTTGTGTGTTGTTTAAGTCTGCACTGTACTTCTGCTACCTCCTAGTTTCATATTTTCTGCATATTTTTATGGTGCTCACTTAAAGGCATAAAAAAATTCTGAACGAAAGTGTTGAATCAAAAAAGACTAAAGACCAGTCTTGGCAGAAGTCCATAACTAACATCCTTCCATTTTTTTCTGAAAGAAATCTGTTGTCATCTCCTCTTGATCTGCTGCTTTTCCTGTCATGCTATTCTTGAACTAACTGCTCTCTTCTCAGCTCAACAAATTGCTGCTCAGGTGGTAGCTTAGCAGATTCCTTATTGGGTGAGACTAGAAGTGTTGTGCTTCTTTTGTATAAAGACTGTTTGTAGTGTTGAAGAAAAGCTGGTTGTTTGACATGGTTCAACTTCTAAAAATCTTGTGACATTTTGTTTGATTTTTTCTTTACCTTCGTGTTTTCATTCTTTCATTGAAAATGTGCTCCAAGCAAGAGGCCACACTATCATCATTAGCTGTATGTCCAGATAACTTTCCTCCACCTTTCTCAATATTGAAATGAGGCAGAAAATGTGTACTTGGATTTGATGCTGTTGTGAGACAGTTTCATCTCATCACAGCCTTGCTTCTTGTTAAATCAGAAGATAGTATTTTAATATGAAAGGTAAGATTATAGAAGTGTGGTAGATTTTTTTTTTTTTAAATTCACCTTTCAGAAGGCCCTGTGTTGGTCTCTGTGTTGACAGCCATCTATGGGGCAGAAGGTAAACTTCTACATTACTTTCATTCTGGTAGGAGTAGTGAGTTCAAACAGTTGCCCAGTGCTCTCTCTGTTGTGATTGTAGATGTTTGGCAGACTTAGATCACACCCATTTTATTCAAGGAGATCTATGCACTGCCCATAATAATAAGAACTTGGTCATTTAGCACCTTTTGTCACCCCTGCTAAGGTGAGAGCATCTCAGAGTGCTGTGGTTGATACTCCATTAGTCTGCTCTGCTCAGTGCTGTCAGGTTGGTTCCTCTGGGATGTTGGGTCTGCAAGACAGAGCTGGTGCAAAATCCCCTTATTCAGTAGGGTTGTGAAATTGCTGCTGTTCCTGACTCTGAATGGCTACTGAGTACAGTTAGTACCAAGAGACCACAGCAGATCTGTGCACGCTCTTAGTGCTAGAGATGTGGGAATCCCAAACTGCTCGTGCCTGTTCATGCAGTGGCTCTTGTCTGCCTCCTCTTAGGCTGGCACAAAACCACTCCAAAGACTTAGACTACATGGAAATCGTTGGAATTCTTTCTGTAGGGTTTACTTGACTGTTTTAGCTCTCTACATTTAACTTGAATGTTTTAAGTCTCTGGCCTGGCACAGAGTGTGGAAAGGAAAGGAAAAAGGAAGGGAAAGGGAAGGAGGAAGAAGCACTGAACTGTTTCAGTGTGGAGGCATGATGAAAATAACTAAGTTCTGGGCAGACTAACAGAGTGCTGACGTATGCTGTCTTCAGTGTGACAGCTGGACAGATGTGTCCATCTCCAATCCCAAGGCATTAGCCAAGATGGTGTGCCAGAGCTGTTACCCCTGTTTCTGAGCTGCTCATGGATGAAAAGCTCAGCTGCTTTTGCTGCATGGTCTGGCTTCCAGCAAGGAGGTGGCTTGTGTCCGGCCAGCTTGGCACATTGGCTGGGCATGGTTGCCTCTGCCTATGGCTGACCCCAAGGTGCTTGCTTAGGTGGAGTTACCTAATTCTGGAGATGGCTGCTTTGCTTTTGGGATTGGATGCAGAGATGAGAAGGTAACTGCTGAAGTTGCTTGCCAAGGCAGCTAATCTGATGACAGATGAGGCCTCGAGGTTAACTAACAGCAATTATCTTTATCGTAGCTCTATCTATTCTGAGTGATTTTTCAGGGGGTTGTTTTGTGTGGAGTTTTGTTTTGTTTTGAAAAGTTGATGCCTCACAGTTCTGGTTTGTGTGTAATTCAAGGGAAATACCAGCCCTCATCTTGGCAAGTACAGCCTTTTGGGTATAAACCTCAAAGTTGTGGTGACAAGTAGGGTAGCAATGAGAAATTAAAATGTAAGTGTCTGATACATTCTTGTATTTTCATTTGGGAAAGGCTCCTTCAAAAGCACCCCCCTGCTTTGGTAAGGAAGCAAGTGATTTCAGAAAGAAACATGTTGAAACCATCAGGCCATTCATTCACTGTACTTGTTTTGGTAGTGAGTCTTTTTTCTTAGCCATTCATTTGCATAACCCTAGCTCTTTTTGACCGTTTTGTAGCCTTTTCTTTAGCAGATGTTTCCCCCCAGCACTAGTCATGGTGGTAGCTTGTGCAAGGTGGCAGGACTGGGTGAGTTTGGGGAGAGGGATGGAAGCTACAAGTCATAAATAAGTGTGTTGTGTGTGGTTGATGATATGTAGCAAGTGTGGTTTAGTAAGATGACCTTCCAGCTCTTCCTGCAAAAGGGGATGCACACCTTCCTTTACTCTGGCACATTTTTGCAAGATGATAGGAGGCAGGAAAGAAATGTAATTTCTACAGTCAAGTTTCTGTGTGTTGCTTTTTCATGTGTTCTTACTGATAGAAGGCTTGGGTGGCTGCCCTGCTGTCAGACTGTATTACCCTGTGTTAGCTGGTCGTGAATCCGTGCTTCGTGTTAGCAGGTATTGCTTTTTTTCTTGAAGACTGCTCACGTGAGCAGTTACAAACACTGATGGAATGAGCTTGAGTCTCCACATCTCTCTTTCCTCTGTCTGGTACTCAGATTTCAGTAAGTAGGGCATTTGCAGTTTGAAATTTGTAATTGTAACATTATCTGTCAGAAGTAAAGGAAAAAAACCCTGCTAAAATAAGTAGCGTAGAACACGCTAGATCTGCTTCAGATAAAGCTGACCATTATCGTCTGCTATTAAACCAAATGTTTTAAAGGATTAGTAGATACTATATTTGCAGAGATTGGTTAGTGGTAGGAAATAAAGCTGCCAGTGAAATCTTTATTCTAGAGTCCAAATGCAAAGATCTCTTATTAAAATTTATCCAGTTGTTTAGCTTTTCTTAACAGAGGGTTCATAGGTCACAGAAACAAGTGCAGTATGAAATTTCATACTCATTAGTCACCTGCTTTTAAAGAAAAATAGACGTATTCCATCATTTCAGAAGACAACAGTTACTGCTTTTTGCTATCAACATATACCCCTGTGTGTTGACATTTAGGATACATTTGTATCCTAAACTGGTTTGATTTTTGTTTTGTTATTTTTATTTTTAGCAGTAGAAGCCTTTACAGACTTCAAAGGATTTCATTGGCTTTCTTTCTGGCTACTTTTTCCTAAGAAAAGGTGACCATACCAATGATGTGAAAAATCCTGTCTGCAGCATTGCCTTGCAATTCATTAACACTCCTGCTTTGCCTCTTCTTGGCTTCATTTCAGTTCCTAGGCTCCCTGCTCTTCACAGGAATCCCTGTTTTGAGGATTTTTTTTACCAACTTGTCATCTACCACATAAGGGNGGGGGGGGCAGGGGCAGGGTGTGAAGGAAAAAGGTGGTTTTCTTATAACTGTTTTATTAAGAGAGCCTTGTTGTTCCTAATCCAGTATAATTTGTCTCAGTTTCCTCTTCCTTAATCTCATTTTGCCCCTATTTCCAAACCTCCTCTCCTTCATGCGGATGACTCCTCCCTCCCTGATCTTTGGGTTTGGATGAAGCTGGGAGGCGTGGTTAGACGCCAGAAGCGCTCAGTTATTATTTACACAGGGAAACTTCATCCTGTCTGACAAGCATACTATTCGTAGCCTTGAGGGATATACCTGAAGGGCACTGAGTTCCACGCAGAATTTAAGTGGATTAGATTATGTATACATATTTGTTGTGACTTGGCGGGGATCCCAGTGCCCGAGGTCTTAAAACATATACTTTGCTATACTCGAGGCAAGCTCAACTGCATGTTTCAAAAGATGCTCTGGGGAGATGGAAGGCTGTTGTTTGGAGTCCACAAAGGTGTTATCCTCTCTAGATCTGGTACAACACAGCAGTTCTGACTACTGTTCTGTCTAGTCCTGTATTTTGTCTTGATATTAGGTGCTATCAGATGCCTCAAGGGGTGGTATAACCGTAAGATACAGAGGAGATCCTCTCTTATTTAACTCTCTGCTGGTTTGTATTTTGTCCTGGAAAAAGAGGGTTGCTATTATTTTTTCCCGAAGCCCTCTTGAAATCATATTACAATTTTGGATGATCCAGTTGTAAATCTTGTCTGTCTAACTGTATGCTGTCTTCTGGTAGTTAATCTCACAAGCTAACACTTGCTGTTAAAAAACAAGTTGTGGTGTTTATTCATTTAAAATTTGCTATGCTGTGGCTTTATTGAGTGTCTCCGTCATAAGAACAGATGAAACCTGTTACTCTGAATCTGAAGAAGTTACTCCATTGCCAATAATTTTAATAGCTTTATCTTGCTATCTTATTAAAAAAAAAAAGAGAAAAACAACAAAACAGCAAAGACACAAACATAAAAATGCAGCCCCCAAATTCAGGTGCTGTGGATATGCTGGAGCAAACTGTGAAGTTAAAACAGCTGTATTTTATGAAATTCTCTTTGGTATGGCACTTTTCCTTATAAGGACCAATGACCAATTGTTTTGATTATTTAGAAGGAAAAAATTCCATGAGAACTGTTACTGAAAATGACTAACTTGGCATTTGTGATCTGTCGCTCTCTTACAACATTTGATGCAATACTGAATTTAAGATAGCTGAAACATCCAGTTAGCTGCTCAGTGCTTCAGCTGTTCCTATGTGACCTATTAATTTCATTTTCTTGTAAATTGCTAATGACATTTGTAAATAAGTACTCCTCCTTTTTGTAGTGCTGTCTTCTTAATATCCAGGCCTTTGTAAATAAAGAACAGCCTGTGCATCTGATAGAAATCTCCAAGACTCAGTTTGCGATACACACTGACCTACAGGCTTTGGCAGCAAGGAGCTGAAGTGATTCCTTGGGTTTTGCCACCAGAGCAGGGAAGCCTTGGAAGGAGGAGTGTGGCTCTGCAGCTGCTCACAAGGCTTTCAAGGCTCTGAAAGACCACAGTGGTTAGGGCAGCACTTTAGAAACTAGGGATGGATGGGTCTTGTTGCAAGAGGAGGGAAGACTTGACAGAGAGGTAGGCTGGATTTGGTTAAGTAGTTTTGTTTCTTTCTTTAAGCAAGGACTGGAAGCTGATAAAAATGTGCAAGATGATATGCCTTAGATATGAGCTGCTTTGTTCTCAAAGTTGCGCAGGGGGATGTGAGAGAGATGGGACCAGGATTTAGCAGATCTGGAATGTACATACCCATCTGACCCATTCCTTTGGTGTCTTGGTGGCTTACAGAAGATGCTTGAATACAGTAATTGAAATCCGTTTGTGTTATCTATTAGAATAGTCTCTTAAAGGTAGAGGATGAGGAATACCCCATTGTGGGGTTTTTTTCTTTTTTCTTTTTTCTTTTTTTTTCTTTTTCTTTATTTTACATTATTATATTCTTCCTATAAGCTGAAAAGGATTTGTCTCTAACAAACAGAAACTGCGTGCAAAATGCACTGCATTTTCTGTTCTTTACTTCTATTTTCCTTTTGTAAGTATGGAAACATAGAATTCACTCAAGCAGACAATAGGTAAGATTGTCCCTTTGTGAACTTTAAAATGGATGAAGTGAGAAAGAATTTCTAGGCTGATGATTACTGAGAAATAATTAACAAATCCAATTCACTATGCCTTAGTGCACAGTAGGATGTTACCTTGAATACAGTGCAGTTCCTCTTACAGCATCATGTGTCTGTGCTGAACTGAATTTTCAATGTTGCGTCACAAAGGACTACTTACTGTAGTGAATGCTTGTTGTGGTGAGCTGGATTCCGCTCCAGGTTTCTTTGGGTTGTTTGCTTATAATGCACTGGAACTTTTATTTCTTCCCTACCTGGCTCACTCCTTTACTCCATGATCATTCTGAGTAGAGGTAGATGCTCCATACACGTTAGCAGGTAGGCAAGAGTGCTGCTTTTTGTGGTGGAGGTTGTAAGAAAGTTGGTTATAATAATGAATTAGTTTTGAAGAGTCTGCCAAGGCTCTGTGACTGAGCCTACTCAGATATGAATCATTGTGGGATGGACAGGTACAGGTCACTGCCCACATGTATGAAAGACAGAAAACATACCTGGACCTGGCCTCAGGAATTAATCAGCACAAGGGACCACAAAGGATATAGCAGAAGACAAAGAAACTCAACAGGATTCTTGATCAGTGCCCTCATACTTGCTCAGAGCTGTGGTTTTGGAAGTGACATTGCCACCAAATCCAGGAGTGAATTATTTTTCTTCTCTCAGATGGTGCACAGTGGCACAACAGAGGTATGAGGTAAATGGGTTTAAAAAAAAATAAACAAGCAAAAAAAAAAATGCCAGTAGCCTCACCTATACCATAGTGTCCTCCTGGCCTGGGTCTGCTGCAAAGCACTGTCTCCTCAGCTGTGAACAGCACCCAAGAAACAGCTACAGGATCCTGAGGAGGCTGGAGGAAGAAACCAATCCAGTAAGTATTGCATGCCCAATTGCACAATAACTTCACAGGAGGGTTTAAAGTACCTTTCTGGAGCATCGCTCCATCTCTCAGGTAGCACCCTTTCCCTTGCCATTTAACTTAGCCATTCTCAAACTTATGTCAGACTCCTGTTTTATTTATTTTCTGTGGGCTCCTCTTCCACACAGATGGGCTGTCACTGACCACCTCTAAACTTCTGCACTCCAGCTACTGTCCCTCCATCCTTTCATTTCTCTTAGTCTCTCATCCAGAGTGTCAGCCTTTACTGCCGGTATTCCCTGCCCCTCTCCCTGGTCTTTGCTCAGCTAGCCTTACCTACTTACCACTCTAGCTGTACTGAAGGAATTCTCAGACACTTTACTGTATCAGCTCCCTGATACCGCTCATGTCTTCTCCTTCCCCTTGTTCTCTGTGCTCTGTGTAAAAGACACATTTCAATGAGGAATAGCATCAGGTTATCTTAGCTGCCCAGATCAGTTGTCCTCGCTGTCCAAATCTTTGCAACTCTGTCCCATACCTACCTTGCCCTATTTCAAAGCCTGGAGATCTCCAGAAGGAGAGTGCTGACTCTGCTCTTGGTACTGATGTCACCATGGAGCTTACTGCCCACTCTCTGCATTGGTGCCCCTGAGGCTGTGGGGAAGGCATGAAGCAACCCAGTGCAGTTAGACACAGCCAGGAGCTGCTTGTCCTTCAACTGGCATGGCTCACCTCCATGCCCCCTGGAGCTCTGCTTCTCGTGTTGGGTGGAAGGGGAGATAGTTTGAAGGCTGGATGGAGCCACATGTTTCGGGGGTGTGCACAGACATAGAGAATGGACGGTGTTGTATGGGACTGCTTCCTCCTGCTGCTGCCCACACTCCTGCCTTCCTCCCAGTCAGTGACTGTCACATCTGTGGTGCTGACTCATTTTTTGTAGTTTGTCCAGTACCTGACCACAGTTGCAAGAGCTCTTGATCACCCTTTTTGATGTTTTTGCATTCTTTTTTCTGCACTCTTGTGCCTCTCAGTGAAATGTCATCTTCTCATCATCTTTATTTAAAGCTTTAATGACATATTTCTTTGCTGTGCCAAGTCCCAGACGTGATTCACACTTTTCTGCCTCCTTTCTCTACTGATTTGATCTCTCATTTCCTCTTCGCTAATCACAGCATTCCCCAGCTTTGGTTATGCTGCCCCCCTGCTCCAGACCTTAGTCATGCTCAGAGTGTTTATTCATCCTAGAGCAGTCTCAAATACAAAGCTGTGCTGCTGCGGAGTTTCATTACTGTGCTCAATCTTCACTCAGGGTGAAGCACACAAAGAATCTTGAGCTGTGTTGCTATTCCAAATCTTCTGTGTAGTAGAATGAGCTTGTGTAGATCTAAAAGCTGCAACAGAAATTTCTTACCTTCGCAGTGTATTTTACAGTAATTTTCAAGAGGCATAAAAAGAGTGACGATAGTGTGTAGGAGAGGAGTTTGACACAAAAAGTGCAAGTAAAGGAGATGTCAGGTTGTTGGTTTTGGGTTGTTTTTTTTCCCCCTCTAAGGAAATGCTGCTCCAACACTCCTGGATGAAGCTTATTGATAGGTAACCTTGCAGTGCCTTATCACAGTTTGCCTGTTGTCTTTATAAACGAGGTCCTTAAATCTCCCAGGAATTTGTTATGTGGTGCTGTCCTTCAGCATAAGGACAGCTAGTTTCCCATGTATGCTGTTAAAAATGTAATGCATATTAGTTTTTTCTTTAAAAACAAAACAAACAAAAAACTAAAAGCAGAACTCTTTATACTCAAATTCCCTTTCCAGCAATATCAAAACGTTTCAAGTTTTGAAACAATAGCAACCAACTTACCCCATTACATATGTTTCAGAAAAACCTACGACAGCATATGTCATATGTGGATGTGATTTGGAAAGGATCTTGCAGTTTCGAAGGGCACACAGTTAAAAGAAAAACTGGGAGAAAAGAGTCATGAGGGAAGAAACTAGTTAGCAGTATCAAAATGGACTTTGTAATGAGTGGGGTGACTAGTAACATCTTTATTTTTTCTGATTTCTCTTAGCACATAAAAAAATTGCAGCCCATATAAAGAGAGGAATTAGTAGCTAAAAGATAGCCATCAGATAGATAAATGAAAGGTGGGTCTGAACCTTGAAATTGTCAGCTCAGCAAAGGCAGAGTGGTGAAAGGAGGGCTCCTGGAGAACCCCCAGAAGATTGTGATGGATTATGCATTTCTGGAAGGGGACAAGAAACAGCACAAAGGTGCTAAACCTAAACTGTTCTAACAAAACACTGGTCAAGCATGTAATCTCCAACACTGTGCAAAACATAGGAGGTGTTTCAGATTGAGACCAGTACGTCAGTTGAGCTGAAGTGTTTCCTGGCTGCTCTGATTCTTGTATATACCATCTAGAGGAGCACTCTGTGCAAGACTTGCTTTTTTTTTTTAAGGTCATTATTTTTTCACTGAAAAAAATTCACCATCCGCTTAAATCAGTAAATAAATCCATTTGTCTAAACACCTGTCTGAAAAACTAATTGAACACACAACTATTGTAAAATTCATCTTGTCACAACTTTTTAAAAATAAAAAACTTTTTAAAAATAAAACTTTTTTAAAAATAAAAATAAAATTAAATTAAACATACCTTTTTGATTGCAATTTTTTTGCTAGCCTAGAGCTACTTTCCCACAGCGTGAAAGGATCAAGCATCTTGTTGGAGAGCACTTTAGAGGAAGACATTCTCCGGGATTCACAAAAGCATCTCTATTTCATGTTTCCATCTGCCCTCCAGGATTTTTTCCTATAACGTGCATGAAACATTGATGCATACCATACAGCCATAAGACTATTTTTATTCCATCTTTTTTGTCACCATCTTCCTTCCACCTTTCTGGAAGCCTGCCCTACTAGCAGTTTGCAGCTGTTCAAGGCAAAATCTTGCATGTGTTTTTCTCACATCACTTAATGTAGGCTTGAAATCAGGGAAGCAGAGTCTACTGAGTTGCTTTAAAAAAAGAGGAGAGCTTGTAAGTGGCCTGGTGTCTTGGACTGTGGAGATTAAAATTTAAATTTCAGGACATGGGGGTCTTTCATCATAGATCATCTAGTGTTGGTGAATGCTTACTGTGGTAAACTGTGTCCAGCAAGACTGAGAAAGTCTTAAGCCAATATGTTTGGAGGTGGAGCTGGGACAGAGTCGGGGAACACGTATGCATTTCACAACCTGTTTCTGTGACAGCAGGGAACCCTATCCCTGTCCCTTGACATGACGTGGAGAAAGCTTGTGCTACTGTCAGCCTTCCTGACTTGGTTGTCCTGCCAATAACAAGATGATTACCTTGTGATTTAATGGTAAAGTTGTTTGGGGACCACATTGTTACAATGTTTTGTCAGGCTGACAGGAGCTCCCAAAGTGGTTTTCTGTTGATGCAGCTGCAGGACAAAATCTGTGTGAACTTCTGGCAGATTCTGGCTTTGCTGCCTGAAACTGATCCAGTCATCGCTGCCCGTCACCTGAATCCGAATATTGTAATCCAGGTGGCTATTCTGGATACTAACTCGCCTTATCTCCCACTGCAATGTTCACTTGTGTAGCTCTAAATTATGCATGACTGCTTTTAGTTGTTCACTAATCCGGCATCAAATCTCAGAATTCTTATGCATTGAGGTGTGCATCCCAAATACTCAACATGCCAAATGGGAAATGGGAACAAATGCAGAGCTGTGTACTTACCTCATTCACAAGGATGTTCCCGTAGCAACAGGGCTTGTGGGGGCTCTGAGAAGTCACTCTAGTCAGAGTGAGCTGTTTGGGTGTGTGCTAACAGCGTTACACAAAGCTGGTACACGAAGAGAGTGAGAAAAACATTCGGTGTCTGTGCTGTGCAGCTTCAGAAAGGCTCACTGGCTGCAGCTTTGAAGAGGGATTTGCTTTCGTATTACCTTAAGTATTCTGCATTATTAGTTGACCTTCCCTAAGGCTTTTGTGTTTTAGCTCATAAGGTCATTGATACCATCATCCAGCATCGCAGTAGTAGCAAAAGCAATCGTTGCTAAATGCAACACATTCTATTTACTGTAAAGCTACATTAATCTATGAAATATTTTCTTTTCAGATAGAACAGCAGTTCCTTGACTAGGTTTGTATTGGAAGTGACTGGAAATTGGTCACTCTTTCTTACTTGTTGCTTTTCTTTGAGGGTTGGAATAAGAGGTAGAGGAAACAGGGCAATCAGGATCATCAGCATTTTAGTTGGAATAGCCCCAATAAATAATATGGTTTAAAAAAATCCAAGGTTACGAAAAAGCAGTGTTAAACCCTGTCACAGCTTTTGCCCCCAAGCAATGTTGTTTTGGCAGTGTGACTCGGGGCAGGACTGGGCTTCTGCTACAGGCTTTGCACTACTGCATGGTTGCCGCCTATACCCTGGATATGGTGTTATATAGTGGAGAGACTACCCTGTCTCTCAGTCACTCTATCTCTGTCCTGCATGAGTTGTCTTTTTTTTCCAAAATTGATCTTCCCAACCATCTAGTGTAGCATCATGGAGGGAATTAGCTCCTGTGAAAGGCCTTGTTCAAGCACAGTCCTTGCAGCTTCTATGAAGTATTGAGATTTTTTTCAACCTCCAATTTGCCCCTCTTATTTGAGCTTGTGTTAACTAGCAGGACTAGAGCACCAGAAACCCTTTTACTTGCATGATAGCTGGAACAGTTAAAAACATCTTTAATTATGATTTGTTAGGCGACTGTCTCAAAAAGCAAAACCTGTAACACCCATCCACTGTATTTGTTCTCCACAACCTGATTACATTGTCTAAATGGTACATGCTCAAGTATTCAGGTTCAGAAAAATCTTCCAAAATGCAAGTATGGAAAATCATGGTTTCAGGGGTAGTCTGGGCCAGGCAGGCCTGTACCAGGCAACTCTGAAATCTGTATTTGGTTGGTAGATGCTGTAATAAAGCATAGAATTGGTGGCCAACTGCATAGGAATGATCTTGTGAGAAGAGTCAAAGAAGTATTTGCAAGGAAGCCCTGTCTTGGAGAATTGGAGTTCTTGGGAGGCGTCAGCAAGACGTAAAGATGTTCTGGTTCAAAAATCAAAGTGAACTTCGTCAAAAAGACTTTTTAAGGTGACTTAGATGATGTAAGAGGGGAGGTCTTTGCACAAGTAAATGACAGTTTAAGAGGTATGATCAAAGGGTGGAAGTTCTCAGCTAAAGGATGGTCCCAGTTAAGTTCCACAGAGATCAGTGGAACATATTCTTAAGTGGTATCAGTAAGGGGATGAGCCGTTGAGTGAAGAAGAGAGCTGGCTGTGGAGTACAGTGGAAGGACAATAAAGTGCTGAGGACTATGCAACAAAATGGGTAATAAGATTCAGTGTAGATAAGTTATGATGGTAACTAAGAAGGATAACTGGGCAGAACAATCCCCGTTATATATTAGATTGCGACTTTGACCTGAGTATTACCACTGAACAGTAAGGTTTGGGAATTGTGATTGGCGATCCTATGAGATAATGAACTCATTGGTCACTGAAACACAATCCAAATATCAGAGTAAAAATGTACAAAATAAATTTTGAAAATGTACAAGAGTGTATGTTCAAGTTGCTTTCAAGTGCTGTGTGTATTTCTGGAGCCTTCAAAGGTTTATCAGAACTGGAAGAAGCTTAGAGAAGGTCAGTAAGGATGATGAGCTACGTGGAATGGCTTCCGTTAAAGAACATTTCTGTAAGTTGTGACTATGGTCTGGGAAAGGAATTAATTGAGGGCAATGTTATGGACATCTGCAGAGGAAAGAAAGATAAAGACTAACCACTGCCTTGCAAAACAAAAGCATGCACAGCTAGGAGGGAAGGCAGATTCAGAGCCTTCAAAAAGAAGAGGTTCTCCATGAAATCAGCAGTCGAGAGACCTGTGGGATGACTTGTCAAACATATGTTGTAGATATTATAAAAAATTATATGGTTTCCAGGAGAATCGTGGACTATTGCTTGGAAAGGTGATTTGCTCAAAGTTGCTAAACAGAAACCACATATGCTTCAGAAATTCCTTGACATCAGTGGAGGGGGTGGTCTGTAGAGAATCAGAGAAATATCACACATCGGTGACCTGTTCTGTACTTTTGGCTGTTACTGAAAATAGAAGATATTGCTGGCCTAGATGTGCTGCTAATCATGCCTGCACACCCACCCTCATTTTAAGGTGTCTTGTGGCAAAGGAAAATACTTTTCCTCAAAAATAACAGATTAGTTCCTGACCATATTAGAGTATAATCTCATGCGCCTTTAGGTTGTGTTTGTGCTTGCATGTGCATCTACAAGATTTGCTTTTGCATTTTATTATAAAAAATAGCATGGGCCTGTATGCAGATTAAATAGTAACCAAAGTTTGTTTTCACAAAGGCATCACTTTAAAAACGGGTGCAGATTATTCTTGAGGAGGAGGGGTGGTGATGGTGTGATTCCAAGACACATGAAAACACTTCTGCAGGTTTTAAAAATTCTAACAGTAATTACACTAACAGTGTTATTTGTGTCACAGTCTCTCCAAAGTTTTTAGAAAAACATCTATGCAGTGCTATAGAGATTCTTAAAAATTCCATAAAACCACAGTCATCAGATGGGTTAGCTCTAGGCAGCTTTTGTTTCCTTTAATTTAGTATATAACCAGGAATCCTTTGGAACATTTAGTAACCAAAACTGAGCTCTCAAGATTTAAAGTGGACCTAAGTAATCTGAAACATGGAAAGCCCACAAAGAGATGCTGGATGGTATTGTGATTTTTTTTTTTTTTTACTATAAATTACAGACTATTAGGTCATGCTAAAATAAACATTAGTAAGTTCATGTTCTACTTTTCCAGAAACTTAAGGGGAAAGAAAAGGGAAGCATGATAGAATTTTTCTTCTATATTCTGAAAAAAAAAAAGTTATGTAATGCTCTTTCTAGTGTAGCATATTATAAGAATGAGTTACTTTCTAAAATTAAAAAGCTGGTTGTCCAAATTTCATGACTATAGTACAGCTCTCAGAATTGCATAGAATTATGACCATGAAAAAAAACATATTAAACTTAATAGTCATATCTATATAAATACCTATTTTTGTATGATGGTTACTATCCCACAGGAATCTAGTGGGTTTTTTACTCCAAGTGCTTGCTTTATTAATGAATAAAAGATGTGTATATTTAACAGATGTTTACTACTGAAATCTGTGTATTTACTGCCCACAAGAAAAGAAATATATTGTGTTTAATAATTTTAGTTCGTTTATTTCCATTGCTCCCCAAATTTCAGACTGGTTTGAAGGGATTGGGATCTTTTTCTGCTCAATCACCTGCAGTTTTTGTAGGTTTCTCTGTTCTGTAGATGTTAAAAAAAAAACCAAAACCAGCAAAGCCTTAAATAAAATCTAGTAAAATTGATGAATTTTGTATTTTTCTATCTTCTATATTATATTCTTTGCAGCATAATCATCATTGTGTACACGGTAGATATTAGTATTGTGCTGTCACTAACAGCAGACTACAATGGTTCAGTGGTTATGTTATTTCATTGTGTTCTAGATGTTAGGCTGTTTCCCTGAGGGGTGAACTCTTATGTGTTATTATCTCTAAGTCGTTCTTATGTTTATATCTAAGATCGCTGGAGAGATATTTTCACTGTTTTGCCCACATCATTCCATTTTCCTGCAGCAGCTTTTGCAGGCAGTTCTCCTGCTGCATGCCTGGATCTGGTGGTGTGTTCCTGCAGCCTGTGCATGCTCTCACTGCTGTCCTACCATGCTCCCTCAGCCACCCCTCTATACTGTAGGCTGGAGCTTGAATCCTTGGAGCAGGATTTCCCTGAATTGACCTGTGTGCTATAAGTGGGTCCTGAAGTTCAAGATAAGATAAATACAGCCTTATATTTAGAATATATATTTTAAAAACCCACACAGCAAAACTGTCTGTTCTTTGTTGATTAGTTTCACATGTGTTCATGCTCCTTTTACATGAAGCACCACGGTGCCATAAAGCCAGTGCTTACACCTTTGAATGGTTATTGCAATAACTGTTCTCTGAAAACACAGAAGGCCAAGTGGCATCACCACCTCTCAATGCCATCTTGTCCCACTAGGGTCTCAGTGTTGGACCCCTTTGTCTTTTCACATCTGTGTGTCAGCTTATGAGAGGAGGAGCTGTAAAACCCTGGCTGATTCCCAGCTGCTCTCAGGTGGGATACCTGCCAGCTCTCCCCTCTCACTGACTGCCATGCAAAGGCCAAAGTGCCAGAGACAGGGCTCTGGGGGCCAAGATCTGTCCCTCCTGCCATTTGGCAGTGCCTTATTTTTAGACAATTGTGCCAGGTGTCTGTGTACATGTTGCTTGCTGTTCAAATCTCTTCCAAATTACACAAAAAAGCAGACAGAAAGTTAAATTCCACTTTGTGAAAGTGCAGGTGTGAGCCTCTCCTGGCCTAGTCAGCCTTCATGGCCAAGTTCGCTTTCTGGTTGTCTCACTCTAGCAATGCCCATTCTTCCTCCTGTCTGTCCTCCAGCATCAGTGCCTCAGCTTGAATTTCCAGATGTAGAACCACAGAAAGACCTTCATTGCCCCTTTCCCCCTCCACCCCTATTCAGCCAAGAACAAATGGGGGATGATCAGCATCCTGCTACCAAAGCCAGGATTGGCTTTCTAAATGTGGGCAAAGGTAAGCAGGCTCCCTCAGCTGTCTCTTTTAAAAAGTGACATGCTGTTCAAATAAATGCAGATCCGATGTCCTGCCAAGCACAAGCAGGGATGTAGACCCTGAATCAGTCAGAAGACTTGATTTTAATTCAACTTGGAGAAAGGCACCCCTAAAGTCATCAATGCTTCAACATCTTTGCATGGTTTTTTCTTACCTGCTTGACTGTTTCCATTGGTGGGATCAGCTTCTTCATCTGAGATCCTCCCTTACGGAAAGTTAATTCTCTCTCAGAGGGACGTCTGAAAGCCACAGTTGGGAAGCTGGATCTTCTGCTGCCTGCAGCTACTCTGAGTTGAAGCTTCTCCTGCAAAAAATCCAGTGTTTTTCTACAGAGCCGGTCAGACCTCCTGCTCTCTCTCGGAGGCCCGTACAGGTGTGCAGTAGGCACGTTGATCCTTGTTGATCCAGGAAGGGTGTCTGAGCCTTGCAGGGCTGCAGGTCCCAGCATGCTGTCCTGGAGTGGTGCAGGCACTTTGCCACTTCTGCCCTCAGCCCCTTCCAACAGCTATATCAGTAGGAGGATTCAATCTGCTCCCCCACAAAATGGAACTGCCTAGTGAGAGGCTTATGTGTAAGCCCACAGCACAGGGAAAGCCAGAGAAGGCTACATGGTGCTCCTTCTTTGGTTGCCTTAATGTGGGGTTAGATTCCTTCATCTCCGGGAGCTCTAGCAACATTTGTGCCATTTTAAGAGCCCCAGGTGAAGGGGATGTGGTTTATAGTTGGAGTCATAGAACTGTTTGGGTTGGAAGGGACTTTAAAGATCATCTAGTACCAGCCCTCATGCCATGGGCAGGGACACCTTCCACTAGACCAGGTTGCTCAGAGCTCCATCCAACGTGTTCCCTTGAACACTTCAGGGATGGGGCATCCACAGCTTCTCTGGGCAACTGTTCCAGTGACTGCCTCTCTACAAACAGAGGTGCTGTCTGACAGTGATTTTGGCTCTTCTGAGCCACAGTGAGTGGCTACATCAGTTCTCTTACTCATTTCACCAACTCGGCTCCCCCAGCTATTGCTCCAACAGAGTAGATTTCATTTGTCAGTACATTTTAATCAGGTGACTGCTTGTCAGTGCTTTTTAGACTATTAGTCACCTGGTACAGAAAAGAGGAAAAATGATTACTTACGCTACAGTAATGCTGGTTCTTCCAAGTACATGGGCAGTAGAGGCACCAAAAGTCATCTATTGTCCTTTACTCTGAGTGGGTCTTTACTGTTGGTAAGCCGGAGAGAGTTTGGACTGGGGCATCCTGAGATTGGTTTGCTCCGTTACCACCCTGAGCAGCAGCAGCTCCTTGCTTTCTTGGGTTGCACTTGTTCATCCTGTTTCTTCCTCACCTAGAATGCCAGTCGGTGTTTCAGCTTTCCAAACCTCACACCACGGTTCCAGCTAGGACATCAACTCTTGCCCATGTATTTCTCTCCCATGCACCTGCTCCCCTTTTATGAACCACAGCAAGCCTTGCCAGCTCAAGTCACATCAGCACGTAAACCCCTGAGGTGGGAGCACAGTTTGGGAGCAGCAGGGAGAGGGGATTGGCACTTGCCAAAGCAGTGCGTTGATGGCAGCGGCGCATGTGATTGGATTTGTGCCACAGTGTGAGTGAGGGGCAGAGGTGGGAGCTGCCACTGCTGCTGGCTGTGCTAGGTGGGGCAGTGGTGAGTGTGGCACTGCTGGGGAGTCCTTTGCCTTGTGTGGAGCTGGGAGGGTTCACAGGCACAGCCTGGATGGACATAACTGACTTCAGAGGACTTGGTCCTGTCCGTGTGAGTACGTGCTCACCTGGGATCTGTGCAGACAGCACTTCTTAAAGAATCACGGTGTCCCTAGGGTAAGTAAACAATTTCCATTTTGTTTCCTTAAAGAAATATTTAAAACCCACAATGACTCTAATGCTATTAACTCCTTACTGAGTTTTCACGTTATTATGATTCTGGTATTTCTAGGACCCTTCATTTGGCCTAAGATTGATTGATTTCAGGAATTGAAACTAGATTTGCTGTTTTACATAAAAGGCAAAATGACAAATACTGTGTTCTCAGTACTGTGTTCCCATTACTGCTCTTTTATTTTGAAAGAAAATAACCATGAAACTGTTGTTTTCCTTTAGTGTGCTTGAACCCTCTTTAAGTATGAAATGCAAGTTAGGAGGAAGATTATTGGTTATATTTCTGTATTGTCTTCGTTATCTTTTTAGTTGAGATAGCAAATGTTTTAAAATGTTTTCAAGTGTAACTATTTTGTCAGATTTTTAAATAGGAACTGTGAATTTGGAAAAAAAAAGTATTACTCTTTTTTGATGATAAAAAGGAATCACTTAATTTATTTTTATATTTTATATTATTTATGTTCCACATAAGGCTTTTGGGCCACTTTTTTTTGTTGAAATTCAGATATTATCTAATCTGAAATTATCAGGGTGTTTGGAGACTTAGAAAAATCAGTGCTTCACAAATTCTGGAAGATCTGGTAAATCGTAAGAATTCTAACAGAGAAGTCATGTTTTGTTACTGGTACCCAAGTGGGCTTTGGGCACATGCATGTGACAATGCATTTTGCAGTATGGTGATTCTCTGCTTCATGTGGAGAATACTTTGAATTTTGTTACTCATTAAAATTTTTTCCTACCTCGTTTAGGTGAAAAGCTTAGTAACACTATGACTATCAGCAGTTACAAGGAGAACAGTACATCTTTGTCCAATATTATGCCTCAGACATTTTCTAACACCAAAAGCTTCTGAGAAAGGTGGTCTAGAAACCAGCATTATCGTGGACAACTTTTGTCTTCTGTGCAAAAGGAAAAGTCTTTTATCCAATAGCATGTTTATTGTTGCAAAGCATAGGAATTATTTTATCTTTTCACTTAATCCTGTCAAATGGAGTAAATGTTTTCATTTTTCATACAAATGTAGCCCCTTCTGTGTGTATGTTGTTGAGCTCTTTACGTAATAATGGCCCTGTAGAAATTGAGATCCCACTAATTGTAGGTGTAGCATTGCCCTCACCTGGATCCCCTGCATTGTGATTTTGCTGTATTCATAAGGTAATGAATAAATGCAAGTAACTGACTGTCCTCCTTCATTCTCCTCAGCATTTTAGCTACATCTTATGTTTGTCTTGTTTATTTACTTGTTCCAGTTGCTTCATTTTCCCCTGGTTTCATAGTCCTTCCATGTCTTTAGTGGCCTGTCTCTGAGGGTACCTTCTTTATGCTAGAGTGGCTTTAGGTGTGTGATGAGCACTCAGGACTATAAACATTTAAGAGAAAATATTAAATGCCACTGAGAGGACTATAATGTTTTAACAGGGTTTGTTTGGGTCTTTTTTCCAAACAGGAAATAGTCTGTAAATGTGAACAGTGAAGGAGCTAAGTCCGTGAGGACTTAGTCCATTACATCTTTGTGTCTGTCTTAAATATTGCCTACTTAACAATAGTAGTACATTAGTAGAAACATCTGGGGAATGAAACTCTTCCTTTGTGACAGTGGAAGACATTGAGATGGGCATTGCAGGGGAATGGAGTTATAAGGGTCTTGCTGGGAGAGGAGGTAAGGAGTCACCAGTGTTTTCTCCCTTAAACAAGGTGATTTGGGGGCCCCAAAAAGTGCAGGTGGGGGTTGTGCTCACTGGTTGAAAACTTAACTTTTTCCTTGAGTACTGGAGCTGTTTCTGCCTCCTGCCTGTATGTACAAAGCCCCACATAAATGTTCCTCAGCCATCAGAGAGCTTCAGTTGGTTGCTCTGAAGCACTTCTGACGTTAATAGGTGTTTAGGGACACCTGTTTGCTCACATTCATGCTCACCGACAGAGGATGCTGGGGCTGTGCAGAGCTGAACTCAGTATCAAAAGGAAGAATGATTTCTGGAATGCATGGGAAGCCAGAAGGGAAAACGTTTTGTGTAGGGGGAAATGTTACATTATGACAGGGCTCCTGCCAAACAGCTTCAGCCTGCTGTGGGGTATGAGCACTGTATAGGGCTTCCACTGTCCTGGAAGAATTGGACAGGATAAACCTCCCCATTACAATGAGGCACTGAACATGTTTTCTCTGTATACCTGTGTCATCCAGGAGGCCTTCTAGCAAGAAAAGGAAGACCTGCTGCAAATTTACAAAAGGATGATGGCAGGGGAAAGGGAGATATAAGGGAAATTCCAAAAAGGCCCTCTCAGTTTGCTCAGGCATACCTAGACTTGCCCTCCTTTGGGATTTACCTGTAGCGTGTTCATCATTAAGAGGTTTTATTATTTTTTTAAAATTAATTTTATTTTCCTTTGCAGGTCACCTTTTAAGCTGCTATTTCCTGTATAATTAAGCAGAATGAAGGCATTAGGTTCTAGTAAAGTTGGGCCTAATCCAGAATCTTCTCTTATTCAGTCCTTTCTGAGTAAGAAACTCAAGTCTGGGCCCAGCATTTCACATGTTTTGCTGTTACATCTAAATTATTTGTGGTCTGTGGATTTTTTTTTTTTACTTTATGAAAACTCTTTTGCTTTTGTCTAATTTTATCTCTTTATGTGTCACTGTCCAGCATAGCATTAGTTGAAATGATGTAAGTATACTGCAAATTGAAGTGTATAATTGCTACTGATAATGCAAGAATGATTCCTGCAGTTTATAATTAACAGTATATAATGTTCTGTGCATGGGTTGGATCTGTCCCTTTTAACTTTTCCTTTCCGATTCTTTCCAATCCCTGGTCTTGCTGCATCACAGCCTTTATGAATGCACTGGTTTCCCTGGAGTCTAGTCCATTGTTCCTTTTGTTTTTCAGACCAGTAAAAATGGGAAGTACTGGATTCTGGTTTCCTCCAAGAAGAGTCAGCGGAACTGGTTAAGACCAAAATCTGAGGACTTTAGTGGGCAAGCATCAGGTGTGCATTGAACAGAGGCTGCTTTAATCCTGCTTTAAGTATATGCTTCTTTAAAAATAGTATTATACATAAGCTTTTGTGTAACGTGTTTGTTATATTTGATACTGCATATAATTATTCATCCTGCAGTTGTGAAAGCACCAGTAAGAATGTGGATTTTAAATGATAATATGTTGAGACACAAGCAGGCAATATTACTCATAAAATTCTTTCAGCTGGTCTTTGGAAAATTTAATATTTGAGGATCAGTGGTTTTTTTAAAGTTTTATCTCCATTGCTCAGTCTATATATCCACACCCAAAAAAAGGAAAAAAAGTGGTTATTTGCTATTCAGAGATCAATACTGACATTCTTAATTGCCTCACCTGTTGAGAAGTGGTACTGAGATAATAGTGCATACATGTTTTTTAATAAAACACTGTCATTGTCAAAGATTGGATGCACACTATATTTGTTCTAATGATGCATTTTTAAGGACACTTAAACACAGTTCAAAGTCAGCTTAATTAGATTTGATGGTAGAGGAACAAAACCTGAATTCTTCGTCCCTGTGAATGTTCTGACTGATACAGCAGCTAGGTTACCTGAAGTTTTGGAGATGATAACAGTATTGTTATATTGGCCTGAATATAGGATGGTCTCCAGCCTGAGGTGTGATCTTTGCATTGAGAAAAGGAGTGAGAAGTTGTCAGATGTTCATTTGTTGAGCCTAGTATGCTGTTCCACAACAAAGGCTGCTTCTGACATCACATCAGATTCTGCAGAGCACCCTTCTGCATGGCCTCATATCCTGCATCTCCCCAGCTTGATGCATGTTCAATTCCTCCCCACCCACCCCAGTGTTACCAGCTCACCCCTATCCTCATGTCCTTAGATATTCCCAATGCCTATGCAGCACTCCCTGAGCCTCTCTAGCCCTACAGGATGCCCCAGGATCGGGGCATCCTGGTTCTGTCCACTCTCCCTCCCTGTGGTGGCTCATCCTCCTTCCCTGTACCTTTCCTGCTGTCCTCGCTTCTCTTGTCACTGTCTGGGCACAGAGTCCACTTGCTGCTGAGTTCTGGACCCAACATGGCTGAAGTAGTGCCACTCTCGTGCAGCAGACTGTGGAGGCTGTTCCCTCCTTTTTGTTGCCTTTTCTGTTAATCCTGCCTGCCCTGTCTCAGGCTAGGTGTGGATTTGGCAGGGGAGCCAGAGGGGCTGGATCCCTTGTACCCCATTGGGGCTGTAAGTGTGCCCTGGCCATGCAGTGAGGGCTGTAACTGCTGTGCTCTCAGCCCTGTGTGGTGGGTTTAATGCAGGTGCCTGTGTGGTGTAAAAGTACCCTGTGCAAGTGTAGGTCAGGTTGGATTTTTTTTCTCCTCCCCGAACTTCATCTGTCAGGAGAGATTAGACTAAAACGAAATTTCATTCTACATTCAGGCCAATATGCATTGAAGACCACTGTGCTCATCAACAGAAGAACAAAATTATTTTATTACCGGATTCTGATTAAAGCCTATATTAAAAAAAAATACCTTTCAATCAACAGATATATCACAACTTTGATTTGAGTCAGATTCTCCTTTTGATTACATTGATGACTTCATTGAAGTCTTTGGAACTGGTCTTCATTTACTTCTACTGAAGAAAAGTATTACACCTAGGTCTTCAAACATTGGTTCCTTATGAACTAGAATTAGTGAACTAGATTGTTGATTATGAGTAAAATTAAGCTGATATTTTGAAGACCTGTGCATTTTCCCACTCATGGAACTGATGTCTCTAGGCTTCATCCCACGAGTGGGAATGAGTTTGAGACAAATCTGAAATCAAGAGTGTCCTTAAAGAAAGCCTTTTCTCTCACTAGGTATCTTTAAAAGAAGTTAGTGTTTCCTTATAAAATTTAGGGGAAAAAGGTGGTCTTGCAAAACTGCTTGTTTAAAGGAGGTAGCATAGTTTAACCCATCATTCAAGAACTTCAGGGTTAAAAGGAAGCAGCTTTCCATCTTGGTGTGTCAGTACTTCTCTCCTCCTCTAAAGACAAGGGAAAATGGGGAGGAGGGAAGAAAAGGCTTAGGCAAAGACATATTCTGTGTACGCATTTCAAATGGAGGTCTCAGTCTGAGGATTTCTTAAAATGCAGATATTAAAGAGGCACTTCCCCTTCTTCCTCTCCCTGCTTCTCCTGTCCTGCCATGCAATGAGGAAAACACAGGCTTTCCTTCCTTCTCGCTTTCTTCCAGGACCATGCTGGGGCACTTGCAATGACCGTGTAGTTTTCTCCCCGGCACACCTGGGCGCTGCTCTCCACTCCTCTCTGGAGCAGTTGGCTCATCTCTGCTGAGCCTCAGCAGGGGTGAGAGGACAGCTAGGGCCGGGGCTCCCTCCCAGCTACCCGGCCTCGTTCACTGCCAGCAGGGAAGAGCCCGGTTTGTTTTCCAGGGAGGTGGAGTTGGGCTGGAGCAGCTGCAGCCTGGTGGTGCCTGCCCGGCTCCAGCTGCCCAGCTCCACCTGTCCCAGCAGCTGCGGCTTCCCCGGCCCTGCTGCCGGGGCTGTGGCGCTGCCCGGCCCCGAGCCCTGCCCCGGCCACTGCCCCGCCCCGGTGCCGCCCAGCCCGGCCGCCTTCCGTGCAGCTGTCCCGGCAGAGACCGGAGGGGACAGCAGCTGCCAGCCACAACACCGGGGCTGGGGGTGGGTGGTGGCACTTTCAAGAGAGGAAGGCTAAATGTTGGGGCTTTCCAGCCCTCCCAAATGCTTGCATTGAGTGCTGTCCTGCTGTCCTCCTTGTCCCCGCTGCTGCAGACCTCATGCTCCACCCTTCCCACTATGGGTAGCACAGGATTTTGGTGTCTATAGTAGCAACTGTGCTCCAAGGATGAAGCGAAGCTGTCAGCAACCCCTGACAGAGGAGGGCTGTTGAGTGCCCTGTGATGGCAGGTGCCCAGTTGCCACTATATGATACCAGATGATGAATTTAAAACTTCTCACTCACAAGTCAGACACAAGGATCACGTTGTGCACCTCTTGACAGTGAAAGCGTCAGGTTTAGTTCACATTTTTCTATGCCACAGGGGCAGGACTTGGAGCCTCCATCGTGAGCTAACCTGAGTCTGAATGTTTACAGCGTTCATGTCTCACAGGATAGCATGAGGAGGCTGGCAGTCTCCAGCACTGGGCTGATAAAACCCTGACCTGTCTAATCTAACCCTAATCCATGGGACTTTTTCATTCATAGATCAAGTCTCTGTTAGCAGAGGGTGAGTTTACAGGAGAATATCACCTGGTGTTAGGCATCATTGGCAGTGCATGCATTTTGCTAGAGTAGAGACGTAGATGTGCAGTAATCACTGGGGAGGAGGTACATCCCAAAGTGAACCTGAGCTTTGCTCTCCATAGTGTCAGCATGGGTACTGCCATGTTTTGTGCAGGTTTTCAAACATTTTGAGGCTTACAGACGTTAACTTTGACAGTTGTGCGTGCATGTGTGTGTGTGTGTGTGTGTGTGTGTGTGTGTGTGTGTGCCTGCATGTGTGCCTGGGGATGGCTGTGCAAACACCACAGGCACGGCTGTAATTCCTTTGAAATTGGAAGCTGCCAAAAAGTGCCTGGGTAGGTAGGCTCTTTGCCTGATACCTCCCTTAATCTGACAGGAACGTTGCTGTTCTCCATCAGTGCTTGAGGGGAAGGCTGTGAGGTGTGATTTCAGGGCATATGTGGATCTGTTCATCCTGAGCAATGCGTTTTAAGAGTTGCAGCAAATAGTATAAAGAAATATGTAGGTATTACATTAGACCAGCTGAACCTAACTTTATTTTTAAGTTTTATTCAGAAGCATCACATAGCAAGTAAACTTCAAAATCTAAGTTTAGTTACAAACTAGTTGTTTCTTATTTTTTTTTTCCAGTCCCCTTTTGCTTTCTTTTACGACCACATGAAACTTGAGAAGCCATCTAAAGCTAAATCATTTAGTGGAGTTGGGCAATTCCCAAGTGTCCAACAAGAAGGCCTGGTTTAGGCTGCGATGGCCACTGTCATTCCTGGTGATTTGTCAGAAGTAAGAGATACCCAGAAAGTCCCTTCAGGGAAACGTAAGCGTGGTGAAACCAAACCAAGAAAAAACTTTCCTTGCCAACTGTGTGACAAGGCCTTTAACAGTGTTGAGAAATTAAAGGTTCACTCATACTCTCACACAGGAGAGAGGCCCTACAAGTGCACACAACAAGACTGCACCAAGGCCTTTGTTTCTAAGTACAAATTACTAAGGTATTAAACTCTATTTATCTTTCAGATTATATTATCTATTTTATGTTGGCCGTGTTAAGCCGTGTAAAAGTATATATTTCTGTACGCCTTCAGCTGATTGCAGAGAGGATGTGTTAATTAAAGTAGCCATTGGATTGTTTCTAGACTTCTAAATTACCTAAGTTTGCAAGCTAATGTCTTTGATTTTGTTTCTTAATTTGTTTTCTGCTTTTGTTTTCTGTTTGTTTGTTTTTGTTTTTGTTTTGTTTTGTTTTTAATGAGCGTAGAATTTTCATTTGTATAAGGAATTGTCACAAGAAAAAGAGTTTGGACTGAAAGTTCTTTGGCTATGGACTTTTACACGAGTACTTTCATACTTGCCCATATACCCCCGTTACAGTAGCTAAAACCCACCAAAGCTAAAGTGTCGATTTAAGAGAAATGGCTCGCGTTTTGCTATATTTAAATTTGTCAAACTGTCTTTGTAGTGTCATGCTTTCAGTTAAGAGGTTCTGTTGCAAAGCAGCCCTTAGCGTAGTATTTAGCTGCCATTAAAAAATGAGCACGTGTGTTTTTTGATCAAAATAATTACTTACAGAATATATCTGTGTTTAAAGGCATATGGCTACTCATTCTCCTGAGAAAACCCACAAGTGTAATTATTGTGAGAAAATGTTTCACCGAAAAGATCACCTAAAGAATCACCTACATACACACAATCCCAACAAAGAGGCCTTTAAGTGTGAAGAATGTGGAAAGAACTACAATACCAAGCTTGGGTTCAAACGTCACCTGGCTTTGCATGCTGCAACAAGTGGTGACCTCACCTGTAAGGTATGTTTGCAGACTTTTGAAAGCACAGGAGTGCTGCTGGAGCACCTAAAAACTCATGCAGGCAAGTCATCGGGTGGAGTGAAGGAGAAAAAGCACCAGTGTGAACACTGTGACCGTCGGTTCTACACCCGAAAGGATGTCCGCAGACACATGGTAGTGCACACTGGAAGAAAGGACTTCCTCTGTCAGTACTGTGCACAGAGATTTGGGCGGAAGGATCACCTCACGCGCCACATGAAGAAAAGTCACAACCAAGAACTTTTGAAGGTCAAAACAGAGCCAATGGACCTTCTAGATCCCTTTACCTGCAATGTTTCTGTGCCTATTAAGGATGAGCTGCTTCCAGTGATGTCTTTACCTTCCAGTGAACTGACATCAAAGCCATTTACAAACACTTTGCAATTAAATCTCTACAACACTCAGATTCAGTCCATGCAGAGTTCTGCATCTGCACACCAAATGGTTGCCACATCGTTACCATTGGGAATGCCTTGTCCAATAGATATGGAATCTGTCCACCCTTCTCACCAGCTATCGTTGAAATATCCGCTCGGTACTACCTCATACTCAGTTTCTATGCCTGAAAAAGAACAGCCATTGAAAGGGGAAATTGAAAGTTACCTAATGGAGTTGCAAAGTGGTATGCCTTCGTCATCCCAGGATTCTCAAGCATCTTCATCAAAACTAGGGCTGGATCCACAAGTAGGGCCGCTAGATGATGGGTCTGGGGAAGTTTCCCTTTCCAAGGGCTCCGTTCCTATTAGCGAACCTCTAAATACCCCATCATTGGACTTTTCTCAGCTGTTCAACTTCATACCTGTAAATGGCCCTCCCTATAATCCTTCTGTTTCGGTGGGAAACCTCGGGATGAGTTATTCGCAAGAGGAGGCACATTCTTCTATGACTCAACTTCCACCACAAACCCAGGATCCACAAGATCCTAGCAATAGTATAGGCCTTGGGTCTCTGCACTCATTGTCAGCAGCTTTCACGAGCAGTCTAAGCACAACCACCACCCTACCACGATTTCATCAAGCTTTCCAATAGGATGTACAAAGCTGGCTTATTAACTGTCTATTTGTAGAAATGCCTTAGGTGACCATTTTTAACTTAGTGCCTACTATAAGACATTATAAATTCTCTGCTTTTGTACAGTACCAATCTCATGAAGCCAGTAAGAAATTTAAATTAACTTTTTTTAATGTTTTGAAAGTGTTTATTCTCAGCTGTGTTTACTTTGGTTTGTTGTTTTTTTTTAAACAGTCTCATTGTATTGTTTTCATTTTCAGTGCTAATTTACACATTTAAAATGTTCAGTAGAAAGTCATCCCAAGCAAACTCACAACACTCATCCCGTTTTTAAAACTTTTTCAACCATACCAGCTATTCTGTTTTATTGATGTCAGTGGTAGAACTGCCACTTTTACCTTTTAATATATTTTACTATTTGCAAATAATCCATTTAAAATATGTATCACAAAGATTCCTGAAATTTGGGAAAAAAAATTCTCCAGTCTGTTTCCAAACAAATCCTCTTCCCAAATGGTGACACATCTGACCTGTTCTATAATGACAAATCTAAATTTTTTAAATAAATATAGAATTCAGATTTTTTTGAAAACTTGTGTGTGTATATATAGAAGTCCATATATACACATGTACATATATATAGCATTTTGACTTGTATTGAAGTCATTATAGAAGTTGTTAAGAATTTTGCCATTTTCTGGCTTAAATTTTGGTGGCCTGTTATGGATAACAGAAGAAAAAAAAATTAGTGTAATTCTCTAAAATTAAGGCTGAACAGAATTTTGACAGAGAATCTCTGCTTGCCTAAATGACAGATGTTTCAAGTTGAATTTGAAACTGTTGTTGTGCTTTCGTGACTCTGGTATAGGGAAACAGGCAAAATTAATGGCTGATCTTGAAATATAAAAGTGTTGTAATGTAGTAATGCAGAATATTTTGTCGCAGTTTTTGTTTTAATTCTTAACTTGCTGTTTTTTCTCTTTAGTAGCATAGAAAGAGTACTGCATAGGAACCTTCCAGTAGTGTGTTCACTTTTGTAGGCATCAGCCTTCTCCCCACTGCCACCGCCAAAGGGTGGATCAAGTCCAGCCAGAAAGTGTGTACCTATTTTCAGTTCAAAACTAGTGTGCAGTCAGAAAGTGAATGTAAATTTGCAACTACCAGTTTGTTTTGTTTTGTTTTTATTGGAGTGATCTTTTCAGTTGTGTTACATGGTGTGTTATGTCCTCCTAAGCAACAAGTTAGATGTTAATCACACTTTCTACACCTGGGTACTTGGTTAGGGACTTTTTGCCCATTGCCAAGATTTAAAGACAGGACTCTTAGGAGTGAAGTAAAAGCATATTGCTTACACCACTTTTACCTAATGCAATATATTCTATTCCCCAACCCCTAATAACCAAAAGAGGAAAAAAAAAACCCCTAAAAAACAACCGACCCTGTGATGCATAAAAGCAAACTAGATTTGCTGTAATTCAACAATAACATTATTTTCCTTGTCATTTTTGTACAAGGAATTAAAAATGCAAAATCGAGTACATTAGTATCTCTCAAACAATAATGAGGATTCATACAAGGTTTTAAGTGGTAAAACTAAATATACTTCACAGAAACAAAAGTTGCTCCCATTTAAGGAGCTCATGCTCCACATGTTTTATCAGTAGCTCCTACTGGTTTTTTTAATGCTAGGAGCAATATGCAGGTGTAGTTTTACTATTTTATACATATGTGTATTTAAATTTTATTACTGAAAAATAACATTTTTATAAATGTGTTTGTGTTCCAAAGGCAGTAAAATAAGGATGTATTAATAAGGAAAATACCTTTTGAAATTCTGCAGACTACTCCTAGATTTTGGGTTTAGGAGCACGTTATCTCAAAGTGGGCGTTTAGCTCTGCTTCATGACTGCTTCCTCTGGTTTCTGTGAAACAGATTGCTCGCTTACTTACATCTTTAGTTGAATGATTTGTTCAATATTGCTTTTTTCCCATTCACCTTTCTAAAGGAAAGAAAAACATAGATGAACAGAGCACAAGCTGAATGCAACCGAATGTAACTCTAGTTTATATGAACGACCGTAACGCATCTAAGAAAAACTGGGGTTTGTTCTCAATCCTTTTAATCTGAGATGAAGGTAAATGGACTTAATTCCTCCGGTGGGTTATGTCCCACGTGGAGCCAAGCATCTACCACTCTCCCTGCAGCAGAGGAGAGCTGTGAGGGCTTGGCATCCTGCAGCTGGCCCAGCAGTGCAGCTGGGCAGCGCTGCCCTCCCTGGGCAGCTTCTGGCACACAGATTTCCAACCCGGCGCCACTTTTTATCGGCCCCAGCTGCCAAAAGACTTCATAGAAAACAAAACCCACAGACACTTTGCCAACACCCATTTCTTAGTGCGTAGCCAGAACCCTTACTACTTTGTTCGTGCCTTAGCTTCCTGAAAAGGGATTGACATTTCACTTGCAGTTAGATGTACATTTCACTTGAGAAATAGAGACCTCAGACAAGATATTGAACCTCATTCAGTCAGGGTTTCAATGGGTGCCTGCACCCAGAGTGTTTGCAGCTGAACTAGGATGTAGAGTAACATGGAAGCAGACTGACCCTTTAAGCAATACCAACACCACCAGAGTGCTTTTGAGCATCGCTTAGGCGGAGTCAATATTGGCCACTACTAAACCATCAGTTTTTAACCCCGTTTTCTTGATTTCCCATGGATTCTTGGTGGGAGGGGGGAGGGCTGGCTGATCATGCACCACTCTTTGTGCAACTTCTAGTAAGGTTGTTTTGTTGTTGGTTTTTTTTTTTTAAATATATATATTTTTGTGTACTTGTTGCTTGTGCTTTATTTAGTAGTAAATTGTGGAATAGAGTGATTTATTGTTAATTTGGCAGTAGCGGTTTTTAAAAACCATATACTGACTGAAACATGAGCCAGAGCTGATTGCTTTATTAAGCTAATAATGAATGTTAAGAGTACATATTTTCAGGATCATTTGCCTAGTGAGCTAAACTTGTATTATAGGCCAATATTTTTTAAAATAAAGCTTGGTCAACCTCTATGTTACACATATTACAAGATATAGCACTTTCAAAAAGAAAACCTAAACCTTTTAAGAAAATTTCGTACAGGTTATGCTTTTTATTATAAAACCTTTTATTATAATTTGTTTCAAGTGCCATTAGATTACATATATGTAGGCCTTTGGTATAATGCTTTGTGTACAAAATGGTAGACATTGTAATTTTAAACAGGTACATTTTTACAGTGTTTTCTTATCAATTTGCTATATTGCACAGAACCAGTGTGTCTTTCTTAAGGGTTTTACAATGGTTTTTACTAGGTTTACATGTTTCAAACTACACTGTCTTCTACTGCCATTTTGAATACCAGTCAAAAACAATTAGGAGTTTGTCCTCAGCGTTTGCAAACTATGTCTTCTGGAGTTCTTGATGGTAAACTTTGTCAAAAATATTTAACATGCAGTATTTGATGCAGATTTTTTTTTATCACATCCCATCATCGCTATGCTGCTGTCTGAAGTTAACTTTGGGCCTGATCCTGCATCCATAGATGGGGATCCTGCATCCTTTGTTATGTCTGTCTCATACACTGGTTTAGCAGCATCTCCTGTATTCTTCTCAGTCTATAGATAAACCTCTGAAATATATGTACTTATCTGGTATGTAGTAAACCATTATAGGCTTAGCTGCCCGTCCTGCTTTCCCCCCCCAGTGTACAGTTTAAACCACAGCTTACTTAGCATCATGCTCAACTTACAAGTAATGCCACAGTAGTTCAAAATGTGTTGGGGTAGTCCCAAAGCTTTTATGCAATAAGGGTGTCTTACTTTTGTTGGAAGGCAGTGTCTTTTGATAACAGTTATCTAGCCCTGGAAGTGACACAGAACTATTGCTAATCATATGTAAACACTTTTCAGTATAAGCTTCAGTGGTACAGTTGAACCAGAGTGAATGTTTATCTCCTCAGAAACACTCCTGCAATATTGTTATATTGGATCATGCTGCTAATGTAACTTGGGATACAACTCCTCTCATGGTGCTACAAACCTCCCTGTCTCATTCAGATGTATTTTTACCCATAGAAAAAAAAGGACTATACTAGACCTATAGTTGTATGATATATTTTTATACTGTGACTTAATTTGTCATTAATGAACTTTGTGCAACACCACAATGTATTCATATGCACTTGCAAAAGTAAAATTTTGGACATGCAAATTTAAACGCAGACAAGCCCAGCTCTTGTTCACAAAAAATAGGTGACTGCTAGTTAATGTTAAATGTGGGCTTTTTATATGGTGTGGAGTGAAGAACATACTATATGTTACTAAAAGCCTTAGACAAAAACTGGGAAGAGTATATTGGTGAATGATGTCACACCCAAACCTGACTCGGATTGCTGAAATTATATTTTTAGCTAGTGGAAAAATCGTTTGGACTTGTATGCTAAAATGTTTTTAATGATAAAAGTTTTGAGTTGAAAAAAAAATAGAGAAAAAAAAAAGAACACAGAAAACCCTGCATTCCAGACTGAATTTGTATATGTTTCTTGCATTTAAAATTTTCTATCCTGTGATATGGGAAATTGAGTTGCTTATCATGTATATGTACTTTAAAATGTATTCACAAACTACTGTTGTATTTGTATAAAATATAGACAAAAAGATTGCATATATATTTTTGTGTATAAGCTCTGTAAAATAGCAATCACGTTATGAAGCTGCAGCAGAACTTCATTTTAAACATTCACATCCAAAGAAACAGACTATTTATTGTCCACATACCCTGATTATAAAATATACCTTGCTGCTATTAAACAATAGTGCTGCAGCTTCTTGTGGCCTACAGTGTTATGTTTGCTGTACAAAAATATGTGAACTCCACAAAATATATCAATAAAATTACAGAATGGTTTTAGTTAATGAATAACTTACGCCTGGCATTTCAATAGATAATCTTGATCTGCATGTTTGGGATTGCAAGAAGCGATTACAGGGTACATCCAGTTCTGCTGGGTGTAGTTTGCGAAGGCATAACTGTCTTTATAATTCATGGCTGGTAAAATGTCAGTTTTTCAGAAAATCTTAAGGCATAAATATCTGCGTTTCATGATTTCACCAAGGAACAAATGGGATGATGCTACTGTGTCTGTGACAAGACAGATCTGAACTGAAGGGAGCAATTGAGTGCCATCAAATTGCACTTCGAAACACTGAGACATGGGAAGGTAAGTATGGGGTATCCATAGTGGGATCATACCTTTGGGACACATAGGTGAGTGGTTCCCCATCATTTCAGATTAATTCAAGTCTCTTACATCATTTGTTGCAGTTTTCAGGGCAAACTTTAAAGGCGTGGCATGTGCTAGACACAGTATGTGGGATGTCTTCGCAGTATTTCCAGGAGAAACTCAATTGCTTTGATCCCATAGATGTCTGGCTGGCCGTGGCACTGGCTTCTGAAGAAGCCAGGCTAATGCTTGGGGAGGAGGTGCCTCGCAGCCAGACAAGCAGCCTGCACACAACTGCACAAGGTTAGCTCTGCTCATTCCACACAGGTGTTCCCTAGCATAGACTGTTTGCCAGGAGAGTAGAAGCCTAGCATTTCACATTTCACTGCTTTTTGGAATGTATTTTGTTAACATCTTTAGCACTATCAGTGTTTGCCTGCTTCTGAGTTCTTCTCTTTTCCAAATCTTGGCTTTTTAGGTTCCTTGCTGTAACCCAGTTGGAGAAATGATTGTTAGATAGAATTGTTGGCTTTCGCCTTCTCCACATGCAGATGCCTTTTCCTTCTTGTGATCCCTACCCCATTCCTCTGAGCTGACTTATCACTTCTGTGCCACAGGTTGCTAACTTGTTTGAGAGGGTTGGCCTTGTTATATTGAGTCAAAAGCTCAATACATGCTCTGTGATATGAAATACTCTGCAAAACAATTTGTAACCACCCACGAACACATACCCCACATACACCCCCTTGAGAGAAAACCACCCCATTCACTGTGTTGCTGTCCTAGCTGGTCTCACCCAGTGTTACTGATTTAACATGTCCTCTTTCCAAGCAGATAGCCTCTAGAAATTCCATCAGCCTCTGCAATAATTGGAATGGGATTGCAGATGACATCTGTGTGTTATACAGAGATCTCTAGATGCAGTCCCTCCAGAATTCCCTCGTTAAATTCAGAGCCACAGACATCTTCCCTTCTCTCTCTCCTGTAACCTCCTCTTTCCAAAACTTGCGTAACAAAGTACAGCAAAACGGTTCTGTTGTATCCTCTATACCTGGTCTCGCTGTCCTCCAGGAGTGGAAGAGGAAGGCTATTCTGGTTTCCCCCTTCACTTTCACTCGTTCTTTACACCTTTATTTCCTTTCCACATACAAGCATGCCTTAGGATGAAAACTATTTTTTGACAGAGAAATCCAGAACTGATGCAGAGCTACTGTGGATGAGCAAGAACTGAGCAGCTACACGCTGTTGGTTTCCCTGCTTTGCGAATCAAAACATTCTATATAATTGGATAGAAATTAAGTTTTCCAAAGTGACAGCTGCTGTAGTTAGCACAGCAAGGATTGGCGATTATGAACAGGCAGCAAGTGGGACAGCAAGATAAACTCTGCTACAAAATTTAGTCAGTACTTAATAGTTTGAGAAGTATATTGGAAGATTAACTGGTGCTTATCAGTGTGAGCTGGCGCCTTTAGCAAATAAACAGCAACACTGTATTTCTGTTTTGAACAACACTGGAGATAACGGTGTTGAAAATGACAGACCTCAGCAGCAGTGTGAAGGTTCAGGTTCCTGCTCATGTGCTATATCCCAAGTAATTCAGTATGAACTTTCTCTACTCCTAATAAAGGTGTAACAGCTTGCCTGGTATTTTTATTTTTCTATAATTCTATTTCTTTATTTATTGTAATGGTCTGCATGTCCTCAAGTAACGAACATTTTCAGAGAAATAAGTATTTGGAAAAAATATAATGATCAATTCTGTTCTTCATCGTCATCACACCCTTGTCTCATTTGGGGATATTTGTATCACAAGATCACTAGCTACAAAGCTAGTTTGCCTCAGAGGGGACTGAAGAGACATCAGCTGTCAGCTGAGCACTTTGAAAACAGGCCTGTGATACTGCCTGCTGTGGCTGAGCTGGAAATCATTTGAATTGATCCCTTGATAGTTTACCCTATTTAGTGGGGCTGATTCTCACTGTTGCACTAAACTGCCACATACAAAGAAGAATGGCTTAGTGTCGTTTTGATATGTCAGATCTCTGCGTGATGTGTATTAAGTAGTGCAGAAAACCTGAAGAGCCACAGTTTCTAAAAATCAATACAATGCTTAAACTCTGGTGAGTGTTTGTGTGCACATGTATGTATGCATGGGAAAGTAATCCAAGCTGGAAAAGTTGATAAATTAGTTTTGCCTTTTTTTTTTTTTCTTTTTGGTTTCCTCCAAAATGTTTAAGTCTAAAGTATTTGTGTTTTACAAGTCCAAAGGGGATCATATAGTTTGTTAAGGTATCCCCAAGTTAACAGAGTGTGTGGTTTCCCAGGCAAACTAGAAGGGCTTCTTCCAGTTACTTGATTAATCTATGAGGGACAGCAGTTTATCTAAAGAGTGCACAGACTCCAGTGAGAAAGGTGTTTGTCAGCTGTCCTTGTGTAGTCCTAGATACAATTTCAGCAGAAAAGTTCTATAGGCTGTGCCTCTGAACCTGGGCTCAATTCTGCCTTACTGGCTTTTGTGTTGAATTGTTACACACATGGTCGTGGGTAAATCCTTGAAGTTCCTTCACAAGTACTTTTATTGAAAATAAAAATAAGGTACGGGTTTTGTATGGTTTAGGGGCATGCTACAAGTGAACAACATCTGAGCTGTAATGGAAGACTATCAAATATCAAACATTCATGACAGATAAACAGACTAAAGTCCCAAACTTTCTGAAGTCTCACCTGAAAATTGTCTCCTTTTATTTTGTAAAGTGTTTGACTCCTTATACCAATGAAGCATTACAGGGTTTCCCCATAGTTTATATGCTCTGTTCAGCTTGGGCTGAATTCAGCAGTATTTTTTTTTTTACAAGAAGCTTCTGCTTACTCACTGAAAGCCCTACAATAATTTACTTGAATTGTATGACCAATTTTAATGTTGGGCTTTAAACCCTTCAACTTAAGGCAACCTCTGAGAATTTGCTGTGCCCCACCAGCATACCCAGGCCATGGCTTCAAGAGCCACCAAATTTAGCTGATTCTCTTGCCTCTTCCCCTCTACAATTCTCCAAAGAGGCAATGTTTGCAGAAAGCCACCACATTTGCTATGGCAGTGTATTTAATATACATCACAGAGCTGGGTGTGATTCGTGTTAATGGGATTAAACTGCTGGGAGAGACTCTCCCCTTTATGCATAAGTCTAGGCATCAGCATTAAATCCATGTATCTGGCAAAGCAGCAGCCTCCCAGCACTAGACTTAGCACTAACACTACCCCCCTGGGTCCTTTGCTGTAGGTGGTCATTTTTTCTCATTAAGCATTGAAGCTGTTTCCTAGCTCTTAAGCTACAAGTCTTAAATTCCACCACTATATTTGGCATCTCCCTGTGATCCAGCAAAGCCAGCTTTGCTCCAGGGGCGAGACTGCAAAACCAGTCTTGGACAATCTGGCTGAAAATACTGCGTAAGATGCTTGCCATGTGACAGCAGTCAACCTGCCAGGATAGGCATCCGTCTTTGCATGGCCAGAAAATGCTGCTGTGGGTGAGAGCCTGTAGTTTACATTTCATTGTCTTTGTCCCTAAATTTGGATTCTTGTAGCTTGTCAAAGGGGGTCCTTTGAAATTGTGGTACAAATCTACAGCAGCAGGTCTTGGATTGTTATCCCTGGTGCACCTTGGTCACTGAGACCCCTGTAAATTAGCTGTGAAACCTCACCTGCCTTTCCATTGCCTCCAGGTAAAACCTTGGTGTGTTCAGGTAAGAAGAGCCTTTGCTTCATGCTGTTGAACACATGGAGTAACCTTAGTGTGAAGGAAAAAAGCATCAAACAGCTGTTTGGCAATGTGTGTTTGAAACTTGATCTTATTATTTATAAACTAGGGCTTAACCTTTTAAAATGTTTATTATTATTATGTCTCAGCAGTAAAACAGCATCACAGTTCTTGCAGATGTATTTTTTTTTCCTTGCATTCGGGTTTACCTTTCCCTGCTTTCATGAAAACTTGCTTGTATTTGTGGTTCCAAGGTGTCATTTGTCTCACCAAAACAGGCAAACTCTGAAACATGAACTGGATTCTTTTCTGGCTTGTTCTTGTAGGAAAGAAAAAAAAAAAAAAGNAAGAAAAAAGAAAAAAAAAAAGGGGGGATGGTTAATCAGTGGCTTATCTTCAGAGCAAGCCTCTGTAGGGACTGGCTCCAGACAATGCTATCACTTACACCTGTGCAATTGATCATATCAGAATTCCTTTGAGGCAACCCTGAATGTCATTTGAGGTCTATGAGGTGTGACCGGAAGCAATACTTAGACTATGAAACTCTGTGCATGAGGAGAATGTAGGTTCATCATCAAATCCTAAACTGAGATCAGAGGGACTAACAGTAAAAGGAGAAAAAAGAAAACTCTTGGTTTCAAAGAGAGAAGAAAACCTCTCAGAAGTCACTAAACCACAGGCTATGCAACTGTCTTGCTTTGAGTGGGACTGTAATTTAAGTACTGAAGAGCTACATTTGGCTCCTCTAGCAAGGTTACAAAGTAACCTAGTAGAAGCACAATGCTACCTCTGTATTGTAAGGCAGTTCTTAGAAGCCTCTGGATAGCCAAGCCTTCAATGGATTGTTACATGGTACAACCACCCAAGTACAAAGAAATAAAGTAATCATTGAGGAGAAGTATATAACTATACAGTCCTAAACTCTGAAGTTTTCCAATCCCAAGCCCTGTCCTTCTCCTATTTTAGACAAAACTGGCTACTAATCACAAGAGTGATGCACTTTGATGAAAACAAAACTGGTGTTTGGTACGTGCCCTGTGTTGTGCTGGGTTATACCCATGCCAGCCCTTTCAGGCCCTTGGTAGAGAGGCTAACTTCTCCTGTTGACTGACCAAACAAACAGCAGTAACTAAGAACAATGGCAAACAAAGAGTTTCTATATTCCTGGTATGCAAGTGAAATATGAATGGGGGAACCGAGTAAGATTCTGTATTCCTTCTCATCCAGAAGCACAGACTAGGTTGGGCAGCTGGTGCAGCATTGGATGCATCGGTGTGTTTTACTTGCAGAAATACAGCACACAAGCTTGGGACAAACCCATTGCTGCTGCAGTTTATTGTAGCTGTGACATCTGTGACATATTGCAGCCGATGGGACACAGACTGTGTACTTCGCTACTGTCCCTTGTAAAAGTTCCTATTGCATTCTGTACTGATGACTTCTGGCTCCTACAGCTTCCTTTTCCCTCACAGAAAAGGCAGTGGACTGGGAACAGTGTGGTTGGAGGCTGCTGAGGGTTGCCCTGGGAAGGGTGGCAGGGAGGGAAGAGGCAGCGTGTCCCCAGCATCCCTGCTCCCCTCTGCAGGTGGCTCACCAGGGACTTTCCCCAGCCTGTGGTAATGCCAGAGCTAAACAGAGCTCTGAAGCTTAGCATGGATGTCCTACAGTGATTGTAGCTCCTGGGAAGTCACTGGGCCACATCACCAATTCATTACAGGAAAATAATGTTCATTAAGAATAAAAGCCTGCATTTAAATCAGACTTAATCGTGTTCACATTGAAAAACTCTGGATGTCCCCTTGCTTTGGTTCTCAGCCGTAAGATTGAGGCAGGACAGTAAGTTACATTGAGGCACTTTACATCCCAAAGAATGCCTCTCTTCCTGTTCAAAAATTCAGTGTATTCCCCAAGAACAATACAACAATGTCTACCATGGCAGGGTAAAACAGAAAGATTTCTGACAGAAAAGGGTAACAAGAAAATTAACTGAAACAGTAACAAAAGGGCGGCTGACAGATTTGGACATGGAGTTTGGAAATAATATGGAAGGTCTGATATATCCTTTTGAATACAATTTCAATCAAAGAAATTTGGAAACAGCCTTAATCCTGTCTTTTATGAACATATGATTTTATTGTTGTTTTATAGCATTCACAATCATCAGATAGGCTGCTATAGTTGTCAGCTTAACAGATCTATGCTCAGTCATCCACACATCCTTCTACCTGTGCCTCTTCACACCCAGCTTTCCCTTTGAACTTCACTGCCACCATAGCCTGGTGAAAACAGTCTTGGAGAATTCAGAGCAAGAATGTCTTTCTTGTGCTTTTATATCCTATATGGCACAGAAGCCCGCTGAAGAATTGGAGCCCTACTAACACACGGAAAACAGGCATAAAAATCTTTTCTCTCTCTTACGTAACTTCATCCACTTTCTGCAGCTTTTCATTTCCATCACAACTCAGCTGCCTAGAAACATTCTCTGCAAAGACTGGAAATGAAGACTTCTACACACAAGCTTAACGTCGTCGTGCTGCTCAAGAAAGGAAAGTTAATACCTGTTGTCTTCATGGCTTATTTCACTGCATATTTAAAACTACACTAAAGATCCTCTGGTCCTCCCTCACCCCCAAAACATCCCTGTGTAACTGATGATGACAAATGCTCTGAAGCAGGAGTAGCAATAGGGTATTACTTTGCTGGCTCATGCTGTACGACAGAAAGCTCACAGGGCGTGGTAGCACCTGACAGGTCCAGGAGCCTCTTGCACTGCCAGAGTCCCTTCTGGGAGAGACCAGGAAAGAGGAGCCTTGTGTTGTCAGGCAGTCCCATCTGCAGGAACTGTCCCACCCACAGCCCTTGTGAGGTCTCTTAGCATCCTTTAAGTCTTTGCACTCTCACTTGCTAACAGGTCCTATTATTAGCTATTTATCTAGATCTTCCCCAGCTTGTTTCACTGTCCCAGATGATAACCCAAATTCTCCATTCCCATCATCTGTGGTCCAAGTTTGCTTCCCTGTGAATTGCTGCAGCAAATTTCTCCTGATTGTACTAAATCTCAGTACTGGGGAAGATTGCCATCACTGATTCACTGAGAAGTGATGTCTTTGAGACTCTCTGGTCCAGCTGATCTAGAGTTCAGGGAGGGTCAGGAAATGACTTTGGGATGTGAGATTTGTGTGTTAAGGTGAACAACTGAATCCATCTCAAGGTGGAGAGCACTCCAGTTCTACTTGCACATGGTCTGGGTACCCTTGAAATGCTCCCTCAGCAGCCTGTGCTGCATTTTACTCATCCAGAGGGGGGAAAAAAAAAAAAAAAAAAATGAAAGCACCAGGAACCCCCTGCAGGAACTGCCTGCAGAGTCGGAGCTTCCCAGAGATGAGCCCTGGAGAAAGAGGCACTGTCACTCTGAAGTCCTATGGCAGAAGCTGTACTGAAAAATCTGACATCCAGAGGAAGGTTCTGAATAGTGAGGAGGTAGGAAATGGCTTCCAAGTTTTCCAAGATATTTGTCAACATGTACAGAAAGATATGAAATATTCAAAAATCCTTAACTATGTAGGTCCCATAAGGGTGCTCTGCTATCTGGGCAGTGCAGCAGGTACCAAATACTATGGCAGTCAGCATGAGCACTGCAAATATGTGAAAGGGTCAAAATTCAAAAAAGCACTTTAAAAGCCACACAGACTACTAATACAAAATTATGTTTCTTTGATTTCTGCCAGAACAGCTCTGTAAATTCAGCAATAAGTTTTCTAAGAAGGATCCAGAAATAAAATACACACCTCTGTAGTACTTCATGGGGTGTGATGGGAAGATGACCAAATACTTATAATTCTAGTTACTGTATCTAAAGGGTGATACAGAACAATCATTTTTCTTTATGCTGCTATTAAGCTTGCAGTCTTGCATGGGCAAAGTTGAGCACCCAAACCAGTCCCCTTGTCCCTGTTTAAGTGCTGTGTGCCTACAAACACACGTTTATGCCTGAGGTAGGGTCATCACTTCAGCTGCTTCCACTGACAAAGACTTTGAGCTGTTTAATGCACCTGATAGTGATCATTCCTGCCTGGAGCCATGGTGAAATGCATTCACCAGTTACTGCATTATTTACTCCTGGGGCATTTTGCTAGAGGCATTCAATGGGCAGAACATATTTCTTTTTCTTTGGAGATTAGAAATGATGTGAAATGCTTAAGAGTTAATAATTTTTTAGCTTTAAATCCGTTTGCCTTGACTTTCTAGAGATCTGCTTCAGGGCTGAAGAAGAATGTTTCCAGGTGAACCTGATTTGGTTCTGACAGTTGTGACAGATGCAGTTCATTTGGGGGAGGGAGGGGAAATGGTGAAGGGAGGATAAAAGGCTTTGGAAGCCACTTTAGAGTCCTTTCTGTCAGGGAAGCTTTCTAGTTTTCTGTTCTAGTAGCTGCCTGTTGTTTTCTCCTTCATATTATGCCATCACCTATTCCTCTGAATTGCTTTCCTTCTTTTGAGTATTCCCCCTCTGCGCATCTGCGCCCCTGCAGCAGCCCTTTAGTTATCCCTGGCAAAGACAGCAAAAGCTTTTTGGGGGGAGCTTCCTCAGCCAGCACTCGCTGCTTGCCTCCACGCCTGTCCTGGTACTCCATTGACTGGGAGCAGCTCTGCCTCCTGCAGCCCTTAGGATCTGGGGGCTTTGGCTCTGTCTACAAAGCCACCTACCATGGTGCAACAGTGGCTGTGAAGCAGGTGAAGAAGAGCAGCAAGAACCGGCTGGCATCGAGGCAGAGCTTCTGGGCTGAGCTGAACGTGGCCCAGCTCCAGCACAATAATGTGGTACGTGTGGTGGCTGCCAGCACCTGTGCCCCAGCCAGCGAGAACAGCCTGGGCACCATCATCATGGAGTATGTGGGTAACATCACTCTGCACCATGTCATTTATGGCACTGGGCATGCATGGATGCAGGGGGAGGACGATGAAGGAGGATGTGGAAGGAAGGCCCTGAGCATGGAAGAGACTGTGTGCTATTCTTGTGACATCATGACAGGCTTAGCCTTTCTGCACTCACGGGACATCGTGCACTTGGACCTGAAGCCTGCAAATGTTTTCATCACTGAGCAGGGAGTGTGCAAGATCGGAGACTTTGGGTGCTCCCAGAAATTGGAGAAGGGCTTGTCCCAGAGCTCCCACGTCTGCCAGCAAGGGGGCACGTACACGCACCGTGCCCCCGAGCTCCTCAAGGGGGAGCGGGTCACTGCCAAGGCAGACATCTACTCGTTTGCCATCACCCTGTGGCAGATGCTGATGCGGGAGCAGCCGTACCTGGGCGAGCGGCAGTACGTGCTCTACGCCGTGGTCGCCTACAACCTGCGCCCCTCGCTGGCTGCCGAGGTGTTCCACCAGTCCCCGGCGGGCCAGACGCTGCGCAGCATCATCAGCTGCTGCTGGAAGGCCGATGTGGAGGAGCGTCTGAGTGCAGACCAGCTACTTCCCAGCCTCAGGGCCCTCAAGCAGAGCCTCTAGGAAAACTCGAGACTCTTTGAATCCCTTTTGTCGACTTTTCCTTCACCCTTCCTCTGAACATAATTAATTTAGCCTCTGTGTGATCTAAAGGCTTTGTTGCTGTTCTTTTATACTTGAGAAAAGAAGAACCCAAACTGTTTTGATACAAGAAAATAAAAATGAATTATACTGTGAGGTTTTACCCTGGAAGGGGATGGAGGCAAAGATGAAGATGTTGGTATACATGACTTTTTCTGATTGATGTGTGCTGCCTTGTTTACTAGGAAATGCGATGTGCAGAAAAATTGTTGGTTGTACTTACTAAGTGAAGTACAAATAAGGGTCTGCTTTTGGAAGGTTATTTATACATAATACCTTTTAGTATTTTTAAAATGTCAAATATGAGTAGTTCTTGACACCAGCTAGGGTGTGCATTTGAGCTTTCCTCTTAATTTACCAAAGAATGATGAGTATGTATCACAAATCAATGAATGTAGAAAAATAAATAAAGATTGCCAGTGGTCTATTTAACTTGTTCTTAGATGTACTTAATTTCAGTATATATGTTGCTTCTGATATGGAAAATGTGAACTATACACATGGTCCTTGCTTGAAATAAAGAACCTTTTTGTCAGTCTAAGGCTACTAAGAGTAAGAAAATGCATTAGCAACGTGTCCTTTTTGTAAGACTTTCCTGCTATCAGGTGTACTAGTAGCATCTTGCTAGTTGGAACATTGTCAGTTTTGAAGTATTATAAGAACATTTTGTGGAGAATAGAGTTTTTTAAAAAGGGAGAAAAAGAATGGTAAAGGGAGGATTATTTGTGCTTCATAACACATGGCTCAGTATTGGACAAGATACTGGAAGTACTGAAAAGGAAGTTTGCTTACAGCAGTAATAATGTTCCTCTGCTGGTGCTCAAAGCATATACTGTTGAACTATCCTCTGCACTGCTTATGTCTTATCTGCTATCTTTCCTAATCTGGTTGTAGTGTGTCTGGGAAAGGAAGTGCTGTAGGCAACCCTGAAGACAAAAAGCTCTGATCCCTGACTTATCAGAACTGATAATTGTACATCTGAACCCTTATCTAGAGCTGCCTGCCATAGCTGATACTCCCATTCTGCTCAAAGCCTTTGCTTCTTTTTAAGACAGGAGAAAGAGTGATGTTCCAGTCAAATTGTTTTTCTTCTTTACCCTTCTTCCCCCTTGCTTCCATTCTGGAAAAAAAAAAAAAAATCCCAAAGGAATTGAGCCAGTTTCCTGATTTCTGACACACATCTGTTCTTAGCCCCGTGAAATCCTGGAAATGAGCAACTATGTGAATTTGAGATGATTCTGTAGGTCTTTATGGTATTTGGGTTGGTAATTGAAATTAATGGTTTATAAAGCATATCTAAGCTTAACTATTTCTTGGTCTTCTGTCCTCCTTAAGTGGAAATAGAAAATTCTGACTGGAGTCAAAAACCCTGAATTAAATTCTGGAAAAAGTTTCCTGTGTTTCTCTGTCAAAATACTTATGCTATAGAATTAGAACTTTTTTTTTTTTTTGGCAAGTGTTGTATAACTTATTGAATAAAGAAGTTGCTTTATAGATGTTATTGTAATAAATTCACTTACCTTTTGAAATGATTAGCTGAGGGCATGCAAGATAAAATTTTAGATAAAGCCATTGAAGTGCCTCACCTTAACATCAAGCCTTAAATAAAAATGTTTCTGCAGCTTTCAAAAGAATAAAAAATGGAATTAATTTCCTTTAGTAGTTCCTACATGCTTGTGTTGTATTTATTTTGCCAGTCTAGGAAGCTTGCTGCTTATACTGCTAGAAACCTGTGATTTTTTGCTTAATGATACTTTAGCATCAACAAGTGCTACTTGAGCCTCTGTGAAAAATCAAGCACCCTTCAAATTCTCTGTTGTACTTGACAGAAGGATACTGAATGGCCAAGATCTACTCTTGAAGTATAATCAGTTCTGCAGATGTTTCTGTCAATTTATGGGGTTCTTTTGTGATAGTGTGAGAGAGAGCTCTGCACAGCACTCAAGATGTAGGTACACCATGCTCTGCTGTCATAATGATGATCTCTTTTTTATTAACTTCAAAGGTTTGTTTTGTTTTCTGATTGCTAATGAGCTCTGCGTTAATATTAATCAAGAAATATCTCAAGCCTAACAGCTCAGAATACTTAGTTCTATGTGATGATAATTTTGCCTGTTTGCCTCACTTTCCACCAATATACCTTCAATTTCTTTCTGCCAGTTTGTAGTTGGCCCTTGCAATTAAATAACTCCAACATCAGTAAATTTGTTTATATTCTGGCTCCCCCTCTTGCACTTCATTTGTGGATGTGCTGGGCAGCAGAGGATCCTCTGAAAAACCAGTGGGCACTTTCTCCTGCTGAGAGAACTGACAGTTTTACCCCCTGTGCCTATCTTTTGATTTATCCAGCCCCGGGTTTTCTCTCTTAAATGTGGCTGCTTAGTACCTTTCAAAAATTTTCAGTGAAGGATTTTTCAAATACCTTTGGAAACCCTAAGGGAACATATCAATCAGTGCCTTATCTACATGCTGTTAGTGCTCCTAAAGAATTCCAACACAATCCAACACAACTGTGAAGTTCAATTCTTCCAATGAAAGCGATATTGGCTCCTTCTAAACAAATCACGTCTGTGTATCTGTTTTTTCCTTTAATAAAGACTCTGCTAATGTATCTTATACAGATGTCACTCATGGAATTAGGAAATTTATTTTTTAAAGATTTCCATGGGAAGTCTTTTTTTTTCAAGTCTTTTTAAAGACTTCCCCAGGATATGATCCTGGACAGAAGAAGGGCCAGCAGCACCTGTTTGATTTTCAGGGATTGCCTTCTCCAAGCTCAAGATTGGTCTGTCCCCATCAGCAGGAAATCAGGTAAAGGTGACAGGATGCCTCCAAGAATAAAAAGGGAGCTCCTGATTAAACTGTAACATGAATAATAAATATGCAAGAGTTGAGAGACCAGTGTGGGGTCCGAAGCAAGGAAGATTTAGTATTGGTAAAGAAGGATCAGGTTAGGGAACACTGAAACAAACAAGATGTACAGAAGTTCATAGGCACTGATGGGATCCATTCACAAATGCTGAAGCAGCTTGCCAATGTCATTGCCTGGTAACTCTTGCCTATCTTTGGAAGGTCATGGTGCCCAGGAGAGAATTCTGAGGTCTGAAAGAAACCAAATATAGCTCCTTGCTGCAAGATGGCCAAGAAGGAGGATCTGGAAAACTTGAAGACAGTCAACCTTATCTAAATCCCTGGAAAACTGGTGGAACAAATAACTCTAGAAATCATTGGTAAACACATGAAGGACAAAAAGGTGATTGGGAGTAATCATCTGGGATTTATAAAGAGGAAATCATGCTTGCCCAACTTAGTAGCCTTTTGCTATGAGATTACTGGCTGCTGGAAGGCAGTGGTGGTTGCTCCTCTTGACCTTAGGGAGGTTTTTAGCACTGTTTGCCATTACATCCTCATAGAGGAACTGATGAAGTACTGACTAAATAGTGGAAACTGAAAATTACCTGAGCTACTGGGCTCAAAGGGTTGTGATCAGTGACACGAGGTCCAGTGGGAGACCAGTCATTAGTGGTGTATCCCCGAGATCGGCACTGGGCCCCGTGCAGGCTAACATTTCCATTGAAGGCTTGGCTGATGGGATAGAGCACCCTCTGCAAGTTTGCAGGTGATACAGGACTGGATGGAGCAGTCGATACCTTAGCTGGTGGTGCTGTTGTTCAGAGAGACATTACCAAGCTGGAGAGATCTGCTGATGGCAGCCAGTGCAGGGAACTACAGTGTCTGCCGAGTGGTGCTGGACAGCCCCGGGCACCAGGACACACCCGGGGCCAACCGCTCGGAAAGGAGCTCGGCAGGAAGGACCTGGAGCTGCTGCTGGCAGACTCCAAGTTGAACATGAGCAAGCGATGCACCCTTGCGGCAAAGGCGGCCAACAGCATCTGGGGTGCACTCCCAAAGCCTGCTGCCAGCTCTTCCAGAGCCCTGCTAGAGGAGATTATTCCCCGGAGTTCCCTCAGCCCTGGTGAGACACATCTGGGGCAATGTGGTTGCCTCACGACTCTGCCAGAACAAGAAAGTCACGGATGTACTGGACCAGGAGTGCAGCAAAGGGCCACAAAGTTGATCACAGGATTGGAACCTCTGCATGTGAGGAGAAACTGAGAGATGAGACCATTCAATCTGGAAAGACAAAGCTCAGGAGGATTTTACCAGTTTGTAAAAATACTATTGAGAGGCAGAAAAGATGGAGCCAGTCTCTTCTTGGTAGTGCTCAGTGACAGGAGTAGATGTAATGGACACAAACAGAAGGACAGGAAACCGCACTTAAATGCAAGAGAAAACATTTTTACTGTGAAGATGGTCAAACACTGGAGCAGGTTGTTCAGAAGGATTAAGGAGTCTTCATCCTTGGAGATACTCAGAACCCAACTTGACATGGTACTAAAAAAGCTGCTCTAGTTGACCCTGTTCTGGAGGGGGTTGAGCTAGAGTCTCCAGAGTTCACTTCGAACTGCAGAAGTTCTGCATTTATAACATTTTTGGACACTTGAATTTCAGACATCTCCTGAGTTCTCCTACAAAAATCCTTCTAGCTTGAGCCAATTTTGTGTTTCCTTCAGGGACAATGTACACGCAAGGATCACTCTGCTTCTTATCAATGGCTTTGTTGTCTCGGTGGGGGAAGCAGGTTAAAATGTTTAGATGGGGTAGTCTTGATCTTGTTTTTTGGGTTTTTTTGTTTGTTTTTCTTTTAAAAACCTGATATCAATAGATCTGCCAGAGAATCCTGGCAGATTTCTTCTTCTTGACATTCTGAAAATAAAGAATTATGAAGTTTACGTTAGTTCCTTGAAGGTTTTTTTCCTCTCTATTTTTATATGTCATCCACCAGACTTGTATCCTTATTGTTTTCTTCATTGGAACTCAGCTTCGTGTTTTTAAAAGATTCTTTTCTGCTTCTAAAGCTGGAACGAGCTAATGAGTGTAGCTGCACTTTGCTCCTAACTTTGTCACACCTGCATACCTCCAAATAAAGTGTTAGTAGAAGGCACATGGTCCTAGCAGAGGAGCTGCAGACAATTGTGTCACAACTCTGAGGGGATTCTGTTCATCCAGATTTTTCCCTTTCTATAAACTGGTTTTGTCCTTTATCTCTCCTTCCCCATACATATGTATGGAACACCGTCCCAGGTGGTTAGCAAGACATGGTTATAAGTTATAAACCTTAAGGGCTACTGTTACCTAGTTTATTTATTCTCTTTGTTTCTGGAACTGATTGCCAGTAGCTTGATCAGCCTAAACAGAAGATTTATGGAAGTATTGCACAGATTCAGATGATGCAGCATCAGTGTAAGTCTGGGAATGGTGGCATTGGAATGTCTTTGACAGCCAGGTATGCTCTGTTCAAGGCATGGGTTATCTCATGCTAACATCAAATAAGAGTGTACCTCCTCAATAAGAATCACCACACATCTTGATTGTGTTCTAGGGAAGGAACAAAGCCTCATTTCTCCCAGCTAGTAAATGTAAAGGTTAGATCTCTTGTGTCTTACTATTAACCGAGTTTCACAGCTTGATAAAATTATTTTCCTTGGAAACTCAAGTATTCTGGTGTTTTATTTGTTTGTTTTGGGGTTTGTTTTTAATAGCAGCCACCTAAGTACTGTTTCTGGGACCCTGGGATGCCATGTCACAGTAGCCAGCTTCTCAAAGTGAGCTGATTTTTGTTTTATTTTATGTTCTCTGTCCCTAAGCAGCACAAGCTGCCTTTCAAGCTTCCAGCTCTGCAGCACTGAGAGTAACTATTCAAAACTGGGTGGGTAAGCTCCTGCCTCATAGCAGTCTGGGGTAACCACAGCCTGCATGGAAACTTCAGCTCTTTCTCATTAATCTCCCACTACCTAACTACCAAACCTGGCTGCATTTACTAATTTTGGAAAGTACATATAAAGAAGATGCTGTGAAGTGCTTGCATTCTCATGGGTAGTAACCAACAGCAGTAGCCCTGGACATATTATCCATATTAGAGTGTTGTGTTTTGTGCTTTCTTGCTTATACAGAGAGTATTGTCCACTAAGGGAGTGCATGAGTTAAAATTTCTAATTCTGGCCTTTTTTTCTTTTATTTTATACCAAATGGCATTCATCATCCCAATCTCCCCTGACACGTCTCCTCTTCTTCCTCAAATGGGCACATGTGTAAAGCTTGACAGAATGCACTTAAGAGATTTCATGTAATTTTACCTAATTCAAACTGAATCCCCAGATAAGATCCAATATTAATTAGTGCTGGAATGGTTTTAGGTCATTTTTTTTTATATATACCTTACAATGAAAAGAAACTCCTACATGCTATCCTGAGTTCTACGAAGTGCAACAATTATTTTAGCAGCCAAGTAATTACAAGAAAGACAAGAAAAGATGGCTAGAAGCATGGGAACAATGCAATTGTAATAAACAGTTTCTAGGAAAAATGAGAAATAAGGAAAAGAGAAAGCATGGAAGCTTATAATTCCGTATTAGTCTTCGATTACTGTAACTATTACTGAAGGTTTAGTGTCTTTGCATCCCAAGTAGAAATATCAAGAGACATTTCATAATAGGTTTCAAAAGAAGTTAGCAGAAGATATAATGCTTGATGCTATGCTCTTTATTTGGCTTGTTCTGCTGTTTGCTCCTTTTCTAATTTTTTTTTTTTCCTTTATCTCAATTCACAAAGAAAGTGTTAATATCACTATTTTCAAACAGTAAAGATACTTCATAACTTGAGAAGGGGCACATCCTCAATTCAGAAGGTAGGATGGGAAGCATGAAAACATAAGTCTGAAGAAGTATGGGTTGCTTCTGTATTCTGTGGTAAGATACACCACAGCAAAGAAAACAAACAAAAGCTGTTTTACACAATATACCACAAATATTTGTAAATTCAATGGGACTTTAAGTGGATGCTTACCATTTGACTCGTGTATCAATTTTTGCAGTGTTAGCATCTGTGTACATAATTTCATCTGCTACAACAAAGATGAAAATAGGGACAGAAAATGAATGGTTATTTTTAAAATTAACTCTATGTGGAACATTCTACTTTTACTTTCTTCTATTTATCTGCTGCAAATACCTTCATGCAGCGCTCAAAGAGGCTCTTTCTATGCTCCAGTTAACCCAGCTGCCAAATATTTGTCTGCCTGTCAAAGAAAAGCCTTAAAACCAGTTAAAGAAGGCAAATGGAACAAAAAAAGTCTACTGGCATCTATCCCAGTCTGCCAGTAGCTAAGGATGCCATGGGACACTTTGACAGTAGAGGCACCACCATGCACCACCCCTGGACTTCTCTGCACATGAGGCTGAGTTTTGCTGTCGACCCAGCCTGAAGTTCAATGGCCCAAGTGTTCAGCAGAGCAGGGAGGTGATTGCATTTGCCTTTGCAGGGCACCTGGGATAATAGGGCAATTCATAACTTAATAAATATTCTACTGCACATGTGCCAGGCTACAAAGAGCAAAGTAGGCTGCAAATTGGAAATGTAAATGTCCAGTTCTTTTTAAGTCACTCCGTTCACAAGGGCTGAATGAAAACCAGTTTTATTTTCAAGCCATGTATTTTTCTCGACCACTCAAAAATGGTGAAAGGGTTTTGATTCAGCTATGGCACAAATGACGCTGGTCCCAGAGACAAGTATAGCAAGTTGCACCTGAACAGAGATTGTGTAAAAGCTGGATGTGAATAAGGGAACTGACAGGCTGGGGAGGCTGGATTTCTTTTAATAGTAGTTGATAGTATGTATTACATAATACAGTAAGTTTAGAGAGATACCATATACCTTTTCCACATCCTTGTTTTTCTCTTATCCAACAGTTCCAATGAAATAGTTTACAGGTAGCACAAAAGCTACATGCAAAGCTTTTGAAGAAATGTATCACTGCACTAACATGCCAATAGATGAGTGTCACACTGACTCCTCTTTGTTAAGAAAGTGATAGAACTCCAGATCATCCCTAAAGTTGTCAATCCTTCTACAGCTTTTGGGAGTGAAATGATTGGTATTGTTTTCTGATTGAAAGGGGAAAAGTAGATATTCCTAAAGTTTAATAAATCATTCCTCCCAACAGCTGACTTTCAGAGGAAATAAATGTAGTTATATTTTTTTACAACATTTCCATGGTTGCATAGTTTGTTTAAAAAGTTTTATATAGAATTTCAAACAGCATTTGGAAGTGTCCTGATCATAAAAATCAGCACTACCTGACTGATCATAGCAAAAGAGCCATTTGCCCAGGGAGACAAGGGAGGGGGCTGGAGGAGGCAAGGAGACAAGCCAGAGACAGGGAGAGAGGAGACACCCCAAAATCCAAACCTATTTGCTACAACATTTTCAATCAGTGCAGCTCTCACTGAAAAATTAGTCTTTTACTGGCATGTGGCTTTCTGTGTTGTATGCTGGAGATACCTGCCCACTGGACTGTCATGATCCTGTAAGACTTAAACTAAGGTCTTGAAATAGCGCTTAAAATCGGACAAGGACACTGATTCAGTTGGGAGTGGTCACATTTCCACCAGGTCAGAGTAGTCTCTTCACTTTTTGAAAGAAGCAGACTTCTTCTTGCTCCCAGCCCCTCAAAACCCCAACTGGTCTTGACAACTTGTCTAACTTTTAATGCTCTGCAAGCCATTACCAGTCCCCAAACTGCCTGAGAGGGCTTTTTTATTTCCTTTTCCTTGCGATTGCACTATTACTAATTATGATTAGTTAGTGCTATATTTAAGTAGCACCAATGACATAGCAATGTATGCTAGTACACAACTAATGGTAGATTTTTTAATGGAAATGACATTTCCTTTATATATGGAAGATTTTAAGAGTAAGAAATTCCATTTTCTGTATCAAAGGTGTGTTGCTACTTTTGCTTTTTTTTTTTCCTTAGGAAAAATGAGAAGCAATTCCTAGGTATTAACATAAGCATTTGTTTCTGCCAGAACAAAGGGACTGACTCTACCTCACATCAGGAACATTTCACAAGAGTATATGAGAATCAGTTATTCCTCTGAACAGGTAAGGGACTCTCAAAAAGGACATACACCTGTGGCAGTGTGGTAAGGGGCTATTGGTAGGATGAAGTGACTGCTGGATGCTCTCAGAAACAACTTCCAACAGTCAATTATTGAAAGAATATTTTAAAACATATGGGTTTCATACATAAACTAAAAACACGAGGTCATAATGCTGAAATATTGACAAGTATTAATATTTCTGAAATTTTTTTCAGGGGGCATGGGTACCATACTCAAACCCACCCTCTGTGTTTACAGTAATACTTAATTTTACTTGCCTAAAAATTGAATGCTTGACCACAACCCTACTAAATGTTAATACTATCTTTTCCTCAGTTTTAAACCTGTAGAAAATACTGCTTTCCTTGATTCACCTGGAAAACCTGTTGCTGGGGATTTCACTGTGCATGGAGGCAGTAATGTTGGATGTGCAATCGTTTGCACATTAAATACATAGTTGCTCTTATGTTATTTAAGTAATTGCTGCAGGGGAAAAAAGACTTTTCTGTTTTATATCCTTTCCTAGGGGAAAAATATAACAGACTATATTCCCCATTTACAACCACATTTTGTAGATTGGTGTGAAAGGGCATGCACAAGCCCCATTTTCATGAAGTAGGAACTTCTGGCATGCATTTAGGTGAAAGATAAATTTAACAGACTTGCTGTAATCTCTGAGTAAGATGTTCTCTTATACAAAACTTCTAGGTCTTCTATGAATGATATTACAAACTCCATGGTTGTTGTTCCTGCCCTGCTACTGCAATCTCATAACTTCCATGCAGTAAACTGCAGCTGCCACTTTGCCACATTAGCCTTGGGGAGAAGTTAGTAAACCCTTTGAAACCAAAACTTCTTCATATTTGATGCCTCTTGGATCACTTTATGTTGTGGATCTGACCAGCTGTTCTGAGCAATCACAGCATAATGGTTTCCTCAGTGGCTACTCCTGTTTCTAAAGCACATCTTTAACACCACAGTATCTCCTTTAGTTCCAGGTCCTAAGTTCTATGTTACCATTCCTATTTCTGTCCGGTTTTGAGTAATTTAGCTTGGCTAGTTCACAGAAGATCAGGTCATAACAGGAGAAGTATTGCTTTAATCTTTCCAGATGCCAGGGTTGGGAAGGGCACCTTGAGTCCCACGGAAGGCCAACACCTGGATGTAATCTAGATAAAATTGCAAGTTGCAACTAATATCCAACTCTAAGAGTCCTGTAACATCAAGGTGGAAATCACCCCTTGCTTTAAGTCTCTTCATCACCACTGGCAAGCATTTGCTAAATTTTGTGCTTGCAAACATTTACCATCTGAAAATCCGCTGGATCGAGAATATCACAAAAGGACACCAGTTCTAAAGAGATGAGGAAAAACTTTTCAGGAACAAAAAACCTAAACATGAGGGAGTGATGCATTCCATATCAAGAGAAATTCTTCTTCTAGTCATAAGGCAGTGCGAGGCCAGAACCATTCCTTAAATTATCCCTGTTCCACGACAGAGAAGCAGCAGAAGCACTGTGAAACAATTCCCTACTACTCTGTCTACATTAGATTAAACTGGTCTTTGGATGAAAAAAACAAAGATCAGTGACTTCATAACTGGGCTCTAAAACACATAGGCAAATTTGTATATGAGCTACATATACTGGTAAACAGAATTGCTGTAAAACAACACATTTTTTTTCCTCCAGGACAGACACTCAACCATGCTAATACCCTGCAGCTGGCAGCTTCCCACAAAGTCTTTGCAGGAGGCAGACATGAGGAGGACAGACAACTCCAAAGTCTTTCATAGCACAGTATTGTGACAGTTTGTATGCACCAGGATGTGCCACTAGTTCCTTAACACTCTCAGTACAAAGCATCCATAGAGAAGCCAGCGAGCTAAGAGCAGCAAAAGAGCCTGTGTCCTGGAAGCCATTTCCAATTCTGGTGCTAAAACAGCTTGTTCTGTTCAATGAGTCACATAGATATTGAGTAGGTGCAAGTTTTCAACGTCTTCCATGAACTACTGTAGTCTTCTTGAACTATTTTCACAAAGTGAAACAGATCACAACAAACAGTGCCAAGTGGCGCTGCCTCAAGTGGCCAAATCCGGATTGGAGAGATCTGTGTAGTTCATTTTCTGTACCTGATTAATTTTTCCCCACATGAAGGCTTTTGAGGTGATCTCCAAAACGAAAACTGCATGCAAAAGAACCCCATGTATGTATGCCCACTGGTTCTGCTTTCCCTGGGCTGATGCTGGGGACTTTTTTGTATGGGAATTGTATGCCCCACTCTTGGTAACCTGGCCTGGATAACAACCGATGATAGGGTAGGAATGAATGTGAGTATAAACAGTGTGTGTGTGTGAACAGAATACCCAAACTGGCATGTTCTGAGAGGATGTTTGCCCAAAACCTGATAACACTAAGAGGAAATTAATAATAATAAAGCTTGTTTAAGACAATGACCACCCAGATTAAATGGTAACCAGGGAATTGGATTTAAAAGAGCCTTTTGAGGGGAGAGAGGGGAAAAAA
>VZDJ01007755.1:8012333-8115434 GCA_008694505.1 Cyanoderma ruficeps
ATATATAATATTATATATATATATATTAAAGCAGAGTGACAGCTGAACATAGCTTATTTTAAAATACCAAGCAAGCTTTCTTGAATAACTGTAGTAGTAACTAAGCTTCCAGAGGTGCAGTACTTATGCTGACATTATACATGTCTGTGATTCCTGGACAGAACTCCAAATTAGAATTTAATTAATAATTTTAAAAGACAGTCATAGTGACCCTACTATAGGCCATCATCTCAATACACATTTTTCTGCTTCTCCAGTGATGTAACTTGAGACAGACATATTTCAAGCAAAACGCTTGGTTTAGGACTAACAATTACGACTGTCCAGGCCAAATCAAAGACAATTCTCAGTAAAAAAATACCTCTCCAATGTCCAACCTCAACAGATAATGGAACTTCCATAAAAAAATTCATTTACGTTCTTAAATTTAAGCACGAATAAAACGAGCGCTTTTACTTAAAACTTCTGCTCTTGCACCTCCACTTGATGGAATTACAGAATCACTTGGGCTGGGAACAGTCCTCTGGAACCATCGAGTCCAACCTGTGAGCACGTTCAAATAGACCATGGCACATCCAGTCTTTCCTTAAACACCCTCAGGAACAGTGCCCGCCACCTCCCTGGGCACCCCATTCCAATGGCTAATCACCCTTTCTGTCAATAAATCCCTACTAATGTCCAACATAAACCTCCGGTGGCACAGCTTAAGACCATGTCCTCTCGTCCTGTCGTTTTCAGTAATGAAAGAAGATAAAAAGACCCAAAGGCTCAGACGGGAACAGGCTCGCTATCACTGGAAGCGATAAAGCCTCGTTTGTGGGCCAAATCCCGGCCTTCCCCCCCAGCAGAACAGCGAAATCTCCCGGAAAAGGCGAGCAGGAGCCCGAGATGCCCGCGGGACGGGAGCGGGAAGGGAGCTGTGTCCCGCAGGACGGGCCAAGTCCGAGGAGGGGGCACAGCAGCTGCCGGCGCCAGGCCCCTCTCCACTCGCCATCAGCCGGGACTACAGGCCACCATCCCCCCAGGAAGCAGAGCCATCCCGGCCTCCCCGCCCCAGCGCTTCCGCGCCCGGCGGGCGGGTGAAAGGTCCCGCAGCGCCCGGATGGAGGCGGCGCCGCTCCGCTATATAAGCCCTCGTCGCGGCCGCGCCTGCCTCTCCCGCGCCGCCTCTGCCACCTCCTGGCTCACCGCTGTTCGCTGGGCCCCGCGCCGCCCGAGCCCGGGAATAAGTCGGTCAGGAAGGCTCCGCTGCCGCCATGGTGAGGCGGGGGAGCGCCAGGACCGGGGGAGGGAGCAGGGCCGGGGGAGGGAGCAGGGCCGCCGTGCCGGCCCCGCCGCGTGGCCGCCGTGCCCGGGCGGGCGGTGCAGGCCCTTGGCCCCGGGAAAGCGCGGCGCTTCCCGGCGGTGCGCGGAGTGTCCCTGGCTGCTGGGCCGGCTCCCGGAGCTCACCCCGAGCCGGCGGCCTGTGGGCCCGGCAGTGTCGTTCTCTTCGGGAGCGGCACCGCGGGGAAGCGCAGGCGGAGGGGAGGCAGCCGCAGCCCGGCGTGAGCGGTGCTGATCCGGCCTCGTGTCGCTGCCCTTAAAGGCGGCCCGTGCTTGGGGACATGGTCAGTTAATGCGGCAGGTAGACCTTATCGTCAGTGTGACATCCCGTGTTTCACAGAATCACAGGTCAAGATGGAAGGGACCACAGTGGGTCATTGTAGAGCACACGGCACAGGATTGAGTCCAGACGGCTCTTGAATTATCTCCAGGGAGGGGTACGCCACACACAACCTCTCTGGGCAGTCTGTTCCAGTGCTCAGCCACCTGCACAGTAAAGAAGTTCTTCATATTCAGATGGAACTTCTGTGCATCAGTTTCTGCCCGTTGTCTCTTGTCTTACTGGTTGGCACCACCGAGAAGAGTGTGGCTCTATCCTCTGGGGAACCCCCCTATTTATATTTTTATAGAGGCATATGTATATATATTTCATTCCTCTTTTCTTAAGATCTTCCTTTATCCGTATTTTTACTCCTGTTTCATCAGATCACTTAACCCACATTAATGCCCCATTATTTGCAAGTGTTTAATTGCTTAAGCTCCTCAAATCAGTTTCCTGAGTGACCGAATTAATCTTTTCTGGCCAGGTGCCCTTTTTTTTTTTTGTCGTGGTGTGAGTTGTTGCAGGTTTGTTGATCAAGTCTGCTACTTCATTTGTGGTGAGGTTAAGTTGTAAGATCCATGAAGACCGATTTTTTTCTTTTTTCCTGGAGAAAAAGGAACGTTTGTGCCAGCTGTATATAGGCAAGCCAGGGAACGGTGTGCTTGCAGCTTCCCACCCTGAGATGCAATTAGACACTAAAAAATTGCTTTTCCTTAGAGTTAGGACTTTCCCCTTTCATTCTCTTCCATTATTTCTACCATGCTGCCATGCTGATAGCTCTTCTAGTCAATAGTGTTTAATAGTCCCGTAGCTAAATTTTTCTTTGCACTTTGGAAATCTGTTTCTAAGAGGCAGTGGATAGCGTTAGTTGGTGTTCACTGTGGTGTCTGTAACTTCAACATTTTAGGCGTTTAAAGATACTGGCAAAGCACCTGTGGAACAAGAGGTGGCGATTCATCGCATTAGGATTACGCTGACTAGTCGTAATGTAAAATCACTGGAGAAGGGTGAGTAGTACTTCTGTTTACTTGGGTAGCTTGTCGAGTAATAAATAATAGGTGCCATGTAAGGCATTGCAAAATACAGTGTATTGAAACCGGTTGTAATTAAAGATGATACTGTTTGCCTTTTTGTATGTGCCTTGGCTTGCAAAGCCAACCCAAAGTGCTTCATACACCAAAAAGTGAATTCTGATTTAATCTTTAATGAAATTCAGTGTTTTGGGGGTTTTCATTATGCAGAAAACTTACGTCATAATGAACTAATATAAGACAATGCAGCTTCTTCCCTTTAGTTCTTCGGGGGAATTTTGAAATAGTTATCATGCTTTCAATGTATAAAGGCACTAAAAGGCACTGGTTTATAAATATTTTGTCATTTGTGTTATGAAGAGTTTAGTGTAATGTTCTTTAAAAAAAATTCTTAATCTTGTTAAGGAACTACCTTTGCAACTGTTTAAAGATACAATAAAAATGTAAAAAAAGTTACTATATGCAGGATCTTCAGGCTGCTAACCGCTTGAATACAGTTTAAACTTGTAGTGATGGTTTTTGCTTACTGTTGCACCATGATTTTGCTCATTGTGTCACGCTTTCAGTTGTACCTGGTTGGCTATGAGGATAATGCTTAAAATGAATGGCAGTGATCACTCATACGCTATTCTGAGCCAACATCTTGTTTAAAACACTTGCTTAAAAAATCAAGCAAGTAAAATAGTCACAAACCTGACCCTGTTGCGTGTCTTTTTTCAGTCTGTGCTGACTTGATCAGAGGTGCTAAGGAAAAAAACCTGAAGGTGAAGGGACCTGTTCGCATGCCCACCAAGGTACTTGACACTGTTTTCCTGTCTTAAAAGTTGGTTTTCTTTCTGCAATTGTGTGCTTAAAATCATATTTTTTAAAAGGACAAAAGGTGAGATGAGGAGAGCAGGTCACCCTAAACCGAGGGTGACCCATTGCAAAAAGATGATTTCACAAGCTGCTTTGACATCTAGGGGAACTGTTAAGTGCAAAACATGTTGAATGTGGAAGGAGCTTTTCTGTTCAATTTATTTTAATAATGAACTCATTTTTTAAATGCAACTAAATATGTAGGGAAAGAGTGTTAACATCACTAGACCATAACTTAATAGGTAACTTTCTAATGGCATAGATACCATACAGTATTTGTAGGTGATCATCTCTTTATATGATTGTAGATGACTCCTCTCAGTGCATCACCTAAATACCTCGTGTTTGGCTTTTCAGACCCTGCGGATCACTACCAGGAAGACTCCTTGTGGTGAGGGTTCCAAGACCTGGGATCGCTTCCAAATGCGTATCCACAAGCGGCTCATTGACTTGCACAGCCCTTCTGAGATCGTGAAGCAGATCACTTCCATCAGCATCGAACCAGGCGTAGAAGTTGAAGTTACTATTGCCGATGCCTAAATGATGGTCATCTTTGAATAAAGCTGATTTACAAATTTTTGTCACTTGCTTCTTTTCTTATGTGTGCCAAGAGATAGTTCTGTGGTGGTTTTTGTGAAAAAGGACAACAGAAACCACAGGCAGAATGCTGTGTGAGAAGACTGTATATTTAAGGAAAGATATGCCAGCTGTAAATACCAGGAAAATTAAACTTGGGCATCCTGTTTCATTGGAGGCTGGCAGCAATATGGTGGTGCAGCACTTTAAGAAAAAAAATTAATAATTAAAGGGTTTGATTTTGGCTGAAATCTTAGTTTATACAGACAAGTATCTGCATTAAAATTGATATTTAGGTAAAATTACCAAGTTTTCAATTCTTCGTTCTTGCTGTGCAAGACTGGACTAACACTTAGCTTGTTTGGATTTTTTTCCCCATGTGTGTCACAATCAAAGGATTCTTGGGGTGCTAGTTACAAAACTTCGTAATCTGTGGTGAACACATTAACAAGTTTATTCTTTTGACATGCATGTAGAGTCACAAAACTGAACTACGGAACTGCCTAGTTGTCTTTTCAGGTTTATATTTCCACACATTGTAATGCTAAGAGTAAGCTTCATATGTAAAGCAACAAAAGAGCCATTTTTATTGCTGCTTTTAAGTCTCAAAGGAACTACGATTAATTCTTAAACCAACCAAACAAAGACCAGAGTTACAAAAAACAGTTTTGTTTAATCCATTAAGGATCAGGTTGCTGCTTCTGCTCCAAGCATAGGAGAGAATGGAGAGAACTTGAATTGTAATTAAAACAAGTAGTGGTGGTTCTCTGCAAGCAGCTTCAGGTCCTGTTTATGTTTGCTAAGACCTAAGACTGACCAAAGTTTGACCTTTCTTACTCAAGAAATACAAGAGGCCGTTGTTTTCCTTAAATTTAGGGCCTTAAGATGATTCTGACCCTTCATTTAGTAGGCTTTGAGAGTTTTGGTAGAAGGGAGGTGAGCGAGTTAATGTGAACAGATTGTGTCAAGCCTACTTCCCTGAGAACCAACTATGTGAGCAGAGGGAAAATACCCCCCAACACAAAATACCTATATCTTCCTTAAAGTTGGTTTCTGGTAATATGCCACCAATACAAGCTGCCTGGCAAATACATCTAACTGTATTTTTAAAACTATTTGTATTATATGGGTTGCTCTTTACTAAATGGACAAACAATTAGCACATGGAGATAGTTTACATTCACTGACACAAATTACTCATGCTCAAGTAGTCTTCCTTCTGATTACCAGAACAGCCCTGTGAGTGAAAGCACTTAGAGATATAGGCGGGCTGGGTTTGACATTTCTGCCTTATGTTTTCCCTGTTGGTCAAAACTGTGGAAGAGTTTTGGTATCCGCTTACATCCAGCTGTACCTCTGGACTTCCAGAGTGCCTCTTAAACACACCCAAATGACTTGAAGTCCCACCGATCTTCTTTCAGCTGCGGCACTTCAAGGACAAATTTCCTTTGTCGTCTTTTCACTTGTCTCCAACTTACCCATAAACACAGATGCAACTTTACCTTTGTGTCTGGGTCTCGCACTGTGCAGAAATACTGCTGCCCGCCTACTGTGCGAACAGGCCGGCTCGCACAGGACGGCTTCGCATTCGTTACCGGGAGGGTCGATCCCTAGCTCGTGGAAGGCGCTGGACGGCGGGCTGCCGCGGGGTTCCTCCAGGCTCATCCCGCTTTCCCCGCGGCACGCCGGCCCTGACCCGCACGCTCCTGGCGTCCCCGCGACCCGCACGTTTCGAGTTTTTATTTCTTTCCCACTTCGTTCTTCACTTCTACACCGCGGCAGTGCCGGAACGGTTGCGTAACACCCACGCTGACTTTATATAACTCGCTCGGATGGAAACATTTAGGTACCCGCGTCTCCCCCGCCCATCCTCCCCCTTCCCCTCCTCCTCCCCCTCTGCCAGGCAGAACAGCCCTCCTCCTCTGGCCGCCCGGCCGTCGGTTCAAACCTCTTCTTTACCGCCGTGCCTTATTAAGGACGATAAGCAAACCCAGCGCCTGGCTCCTCCGTCCCGCTCCGCTCCATCCCGCTCCCCCCGTTCCTCCCTCCTTCCCTCACGAGCCGGCGCCTCCACAGCCATGNTTTGTGGGTTTTTTGTTTTGTTTTTTCGGTCGTACTCCCCAAACTTACCTAGATAACCCCGTCTTCTTGGGAAGTTCTCGTTTGTATACGAGCTGGCCCCGTCTTTGTTATACTCCATTTGTATTTTTGTCCGTTCTCTAAAAACGATGGACTTTTTAAATTTATTTTCCCCTTTCCTTACAAGTTCCTTTGCAGAGAACAATGGCTGATGAGGGGAAAAACTATATTTCCACGGAAGCGTGTGATATGTTGGAATCGGTTTCTTTTCTGAGTGTAGAGGGTAAACCTTCTCCTTTGGAGTCAACAGTATTGCCTAATACAGAGGAACAGCAGGTGTGGATTGGTTTTACAAGGTGTCTTCTGGTGATGCTGGGTTGGTTTTTTTGTGGATTTTGGGTTTTTTTAAGCTTTAGCAAACTTTTTTGTAAGAGCTGCTGTACACCTCTGCCCGAATACGTGTTTGATTCTTCTGTTTATTTCTCATAGCTTACACACAGGTCATAGCCTGTATCAAAGGCAGATACATGGTCAGTGCTATGCGATGTGATGTGCTAAACTTTGAGAAAAAAGAGTAAAGGACTCCAGTAAATTTGAATGTAATGAGACTGGACTGTTCTTTTTAATAAGCTTTAAGAGATATATGGATCCTTGAAGAGAAAGCTCATTAGGTGTTTGAAAATAAAAATCTATAGTGCTCTGCTGTGCTCGAGCAGAAGATAATATACCCAACTATGCATTTTTAGAGGGATAAGTTTCCTGGGTGACTTTTCCTCAGGTGACTTCCCTTTGTCTGATTAGTGCTGGTCATGACAGGTCTGTGGAGAACTAATAAATTCATCTGCTGAATGAAACGTTGTCAAAGTAAAGACTGAAGCTTCTTGAGAAAGGAAGAAGTGCTGGAATGCCTCTAAAATTCTCCCTACTGTTATTGCTGGATCTGGGTGGGGATACTGTTGTATAATGGTTGGGGGATGGAAAAGGCCACCTGAGCAACTGGGAACGATTGCCTGGTTGTTTCTGTGAGGAAAATGAGGGTCAGGTGCCTGGATGGTGGTAAGGAAGTGGTCTCTTGAGGCTAAGAATGCATCAGTCAGTGCGGATTGAACATGCTCCATACAGAATGAAAGCACAGGGCTGTGTAGCAGCTGTTAGAATAACACAGCTTGAATTCAGTACAGCGGGAGACCAGAAGGTGGAAGCACTGCAGTTTGTGTCTCTGATAGTGTGCTCTTTTAAAATCAAAATACTGGCTTTGTCACGAAGTAATGCTAAAGGGAGCGGGAGTGGGGGGCGGGGGGGGTCACAAAAAACGGGGTTACTTAAGGACAGTAGAATGTAAAGATGGAAATAAAAGCTTAGAGTCTGAACTTGACATGAAAGGAAAATGTGAGACACTAATATAAAATAGGAAACAATGTATCAGATGTGTATGTTGATATGATTTGGGGCTGTTCTGTTAAAAAAGCGGCAATTATAACTGTGTTTTGTGTCTTTCTTTTTTCTAATGAATAGGTGTATGAGCCTTTGAAAGTCTTCTTGAGAGTGAGGCCCTTTTCTATAGCAGAGCTTGAAAGCCATGACTCCCAGGTTCGTTGTAGAACTAAGAAATAACGTTTTTCTTCTCCTTTGAACAATACTTAGTATTGTAAGGCAGAACTTTCTTTTGTATAAGCCCCCATATGGAATTACTGGGCACCTGGATAGATGCAAGACTTTTTTTTTCCCACCCTAACGACTTTTAATAATTTGTAAGGTATGGACATGCACACCTATAGCTCTTCAAAATTCCACTGGGTGCATTATTTAAAAATTGGTGTCAATTCTGTATAGTGCTCAAGATACAAAGGATTTCCATGGGAGAGATGATGAAATTCTAGGCCCTAATTGGAGTATCTGACCCTTGAGTTTCTTTGAAATGCTTGAATAATCTATCACCTCATCCTGGTGGCTTTTTGCTCAACCTCTATGCTGTAAGATTCAGATACTTCAGCATTTTATCCATATGCATGTACAAACACGAAGAACTGTTCCCCATCCCCTTGTGATCACTGATGCAAATTCCTTTAGCTGTCTTTGGAGGACAAGGTCTCTGTATCATATCTCTCAGCCCTTGTCTTTGCTGGCTCTCTAATCTAAGAGAGGACAGCTTGAAGAGGTCTAAGAAGGATTTAATATTAACTCTTATTTGCTTCTTGTAAATTGCTTTTAAAAAATGCATTCTTGATTTTGATCTGCTAGAGTTGGGGCCTTTTTATCATTTTCACTTGAATAATTCTTTTCCCCGCCTCAACTTCGCTTTGTCTTTGCTTGGTCAGCTCTCCTTGAATAGTGTGTACTTCCACAGTGCTTCCAGTTTGGTAAATTCCACAGTCTGAGCTGGCTCCAAGAGTAAATTGATTTGCAAAATCAAATTGTTTCATGAGTTGTTTAGCACTTTCCTCTTTGGAGTGAGACATTTCTTAAAAGCAGGGAAGAAAAAAGTGAACACTCAAGTTTGTAGTAATTTTTTTGTTTTCATGTAGTTCAGGCTGAAGTAGTTGAACTTCCAACCTGTTAGCTGTATAATCTGTTTTGCATGGGATCAAGGCTTTTTTCTCAGCCTCCAAAAACAGAATGATTGAAACATCTTCAACATTTTCAGTGTTTTCTACTTGCTTTATTATCATCTGAATCCAAGAAGAAAATGCTTGGTAACAAATGGAAGAAATGCACACAAAACAGTCAAGTAAACCTCACTTCCTAATTGTTAAATCAAACAGATAAATTTAATTTTTAGGTCTCTTATTCCTCCTTGCCATGCATAATTTTTAGGAAAGCATCTTTGTTCCAAATATTTGGCACAGAAAAAAAAAATTAGAACCCAAGACCTATTTCTTATAGTTGTAGACTGATGCTTTAAACAAAGACAATCAACAGGTTAACTGATCAGTTGATGCTTATAGAGATAATGATTTATGGAAGTAAAGCTTAGGAGCTCTTGGTGAAGTTCTCTACTCCTGCCAGCGATTCTCCAGAGTCACTTGTGGGAAAACAGGAAGTTGTGGTTTTTGGATATAAATGATGTGTACAGTGCCAGAAGTGGTGCAGCTCCTGCCAACTTACCTGCAGGGTTAGCTGGGGGAGGCAAGTGGAGTGAATGTTACCAGCTGGCTTCCATCTCTGCAGATCTGACTACTCTGGGCCTCTACTTGCAGGCTTCTATGAGCTGGTAGCACATGCTGCAGATCCTGGATTATCCTGTAGCTCTCTAGGGTTTAGTACATCTGACCTGCATTCCTGTCCTTGGTGATGTGGGAGAAATGTTAAAGACTATATAGGTCCAGGGTCTGGCACAGTGAGCAGGTGATTGGTCTAAATTCAGAAAGCAGTTTCTTAGAGCTTCTCAGAATCACAGAATGAGTTGGAAGGGACCTGCAGGGATCATCAAAATCCAACTCCTGGCCCTGCACAGGACAGCCCCAAGAGCACACCATGTGCCTGAGAGTGCTGTCCAAATGCTTTTTGAACTCTGTTAGGCTTGGTGCTGTTAGCACTTCCCTGGGGAGCCTCTTCCAGTGCTCATCCACCCTCTGGATGAAGAACTTTTTTCTAATTTCCAAAGTAAACCTCCTCTGCCACAACTTCAGGCCATTCCTTCATGCTTGTCACCAGAGAGAAGAGATCAGTGTCTGCCCATTCTTGTTTCCTCGTGAGGCTGCTGTGAGGTCTGTACCAGTTAATTACTGGCATTTAACTTCTATATCAGTCAATAATCAGACTTATTAATTGAAGCCCCTAGGAACAACAGTACTTGCTATGTACATACTACACATAGATTATTGGTCTTAGAAGTTCTGGCCAGTCTCTGAACATAAATGTCAGATTAAGTTACAATCAAGCCTTTCAGATGATGCATCAAGACATTTTTAAGTTATACTGTGAGTTCACTTTGCATCTTTGGTAGTCAATCTGGCGTAAAATAAATTTTTCTTTAGCACTGCATCCTACATTTATCTAGCTAGTGAGTGTTTGATAATTGTATTTCACCTTTACTTAATTGAGAAATAACAATCAAATTACTTGAAATTTATTCCGTTTCTTTCATTATTAGTACCACTATTTATCAATCAAAGAATAATGCTTTAGATTTACTTTGCTTTGTTAATTCTGCTCTTAGTCTGTTTCACACTGAAAATGACTGATGTGGAAAAACAGTAGATTTCTATGTTATTTTGTTTTTGTAGTGATTGTGCAAGTCACAATCACAAAATATGTGAGTTTAGAAAGTGTTCCCAAGGAAAGGTTGCTGGAAGGTATGCTAGTAAAAGTTTTTACCTCTTAGAAAACCCCAGAGGATTGCCTTGTCTATACTTTGGCTTTCATGTGAAGTGAATATCTCTGTAGTGATATGCCTCAAGATGATATATGTAAATTGTGGGACTTTTTGTAGCTCTGGTGAATGGGTGAAGACACTAGGCTTCTGGGGGGTTGTTGGAGGGATGTTCATTCTTTGTTTTGTTCACATAGGTTTCTTCCTGAATAATTTTGTGTCATGTTTTGGTTTACCTTGCCTTGTTTCTTAAGGGTTGTGTAACTATTGAAGATGCCCAGACAGTAATTCTTAATGCACCCAAAGACTCTTCTGCAATGAAAAACAGTGAAAGAGGGATTGGTCATGCTGTGCACAGCTTCACATTTTCTCAGGTAGGCCATTCAAATTTTTGGGGTTCTTTTCACTATAATGAAATCTGAATTTTGTATTATGTCATGCAACATGATTTTTCTTCTTTTAATTACGTGTGGCGATACTTACCTTTAAAAAAAAAAGACTGCCTATTAATTACTGATGAGCTGTCAGGAAAGCTGTATTACAATGGAGGTGCCTATTAGATGAGACAAGGAAGCTTCTTTGGCAAGTCTGTTGTTTTCTTTGATAAGATGCTACAGAAACTCCTTGTAGGCACAAACTTTCTGTGGTTCTGCTGTTCCTGCAGATGTTTTTATCTCAGAAGTCTTACAGGAAACCTTATGTTTGTAGGAATTTATGTAAGCATCTATTTAGTAACTTCCTTTTGAAAGAATAGCAGCTTAACTGCTAAAACCTTCTATACTGGAAGCAAATTTCTTAACTTTAACAAGAAGTTCTGTTCTTATTGTACCAAAAGATAAACAGTTCCAGAGATTGAGTTTTTTTAGACCATTGTAATACTGATTTCCAGCATTACATCTCTGCTGATTTTCAGTTGTGCGTAACTGGTGAAGAATGAAGAAGGAGTTTTACATCACCAGCAGAGCTCTTGAAAGTATCCACTGAACAGCACGTGCTCAATAGAATTCTGAGCAGTTTATTTTAGGAGTAGGAAAATATTCAAAAATGAATGCAAGCCTGAGTGCCTCTCAGAATTAAGCAGGTTCTGTGAGAACCCAACAGAAAACATTGAATCAGAAGGGGTTCATTCAAGACAGAAAATTAAGCTGGTGTCTCCTACCCAGTTTGCTCTAGAAAATCAGTAATTTCTAATCAGTACTTAATATTTTGGCTTATTAAACTTCTTGTGCTTTTTGTCACTCCTTTTTTTCTTTCTTTCTTCCCCTTATCCTAGGTCTTTGGACCAGAAACTACTCAGAGTGAATTTTTTGAAGGCTCAATGAAAGATATCATAAGAGCATATGTTAATGGAGTGAATGGATTGGTATTTACTTATGGAGTTACAAATGCAGGCAAGACATTCACTATCCAAGGTATAAAATACTTGCATGCATAAAAACCAAGTCAAAACCAATGACAAGCTTACACGAATATCCACACTTAATTTTTTAATGTTTTTAAGGGACTTCAAAGGATCTTGGTATTTTACCTCGCTCACTTGATGTGATTTTTAACCACATAAGAGGAAGACATTACCTGAAGATGAACTTTAAACCATATTTGAGCAATGATGTTAAGAAACTAGAGGGTGAACAAGTTAAGCTAGAAGAAGCCTTAAAAACTTCTATTCTTGCATCACTGAAAGAGGTTGGTGACCAAATGCTTCTTAAAGCTGTTCTGTAAGACAGGAAGTTTTAGAAGTCTTTATTCTGCTATTGATTTATATATATATATATAAATAAAAGATAATTGGCTGGTTTTGGAGCTCAAGGTTAACTGGAAGAACTTTCTGCAGCACACAGTTCAAACCTAAACCCATCACAAAGCCAAATCTCAATTTCTAGAGAGAAGTTTCCTCTTTAGAGGAGCAGTTCTGACATTGTGGTGACAGTAGCCTTTGAGAAGTCTGAGAGCCACATGACCTATCTAAAACCTGGTTCTTGTGAAGTGGCTCTTGTAGGTCGGGTCCCAGGCTGGATGTTGGTGCAGTCATTCAAATGCTTGTACTAGCTCCGGAGAGATGATGTGAATTAACTGTTGCTGAAGTTAATTCAGCAGAAGCAGTGAAGAAGGCAGGGAGAGTCCCTTTTGGTGGAAGACAGTCTTAAGGCACATTAAGAAATTTATAAACCTGTCATTTATGTAACTTTATAAAGAAACTTTCTGATTCATCAAGTGAAGTGAGTTGCCACAAAATGAATATCCTAAAAGGATTCCTGTCTGCCTTAGGGGATAGTATGTGACTAAGGCTGGTTTCTGAAGACTGTAGGTAGAATAGAGAAGTCTTTGCTGTGGCAAACTCCTGTTCTTATTTTCTAGTAATTTCTGTTCCTATGGTAAGAAACTGTCTCACCAGAAAATGGGCATCCATATGTTTGGGACTACTTTATCTTTTTAAGTCCAGTTGCAGTTTGCTGTCAGATTCCTTTTGTTCAGAACATATTTCCCCTGAACTGTAATTCTGTGCATCTAATCCCAGAATGCAGTAGGCACGGCTGGTTATCATTCAGATCAACTCTAGATTAATTCTGGGGTGTATAGGAATAATGATTGGGGTTTTTTTTCTGTTGTCTTTAATACTAACCTTGTTTAAGTACTCCAGTTAACCCTGAAAAAATATTCTTCTATGACTCAAATTCATATGTAAAGTTCCACTCCAAATTCTGTTGCTTAATTTAAACACTGCAACCCAAGACTTTGTTTAGTCTGAGTCTGGTTAACTCATGAGGAAATCTCAGATGAAAAATCGGAAAGATTTGAAAGATTACGTATTTATTTTGAAAGTGTCTCTGAGTACATGTATGTGCATAGAGGATGAGGGGATCTTAAAGAAAAGTTGAAATGCTTAAGAGGATAGTAAGTAAATACCTTTTAAAATTTTATGGAAGCTACAGCCTTGAAAAGAACAAGTAGGAGCCCAGGGTCTGGAACAAAAGATCAATATCTTATTTTGGAGATAATGCTGTATTTCCTTTTGTTAAATCACCGTCTTTTAGCTTAGTAACTGAATGTTGCAGTGGGTGATCTAGATGCTGATTCACTGCAGTGAAAAGAGAGCAACACTCCACCATCAGGAAGGACAGGTAAAAATGAATCAGGAAACTATTACGTGACAGGACCTTGATTATGTGTTACAACACTTCCATAGAGATAGCTCAATGATCCCCGGTTCTGAAGCTGTGCTTCTTGATAGCTTGTGAATGAATAGCATCACTGTTTGGATGCTCTCTCAAGCTGTAATCTGAGAGCAGATACGATTTGGTGGGCTTGGCTTTGGTTTACATGGGTTTCTGTAGGCTCATTTCCCAGGCTCAGTTTACATGTCATGCAGAAAGAGTTTGCTGTTCCTTTCACTCTCTCGGTTTTAACTGCTCCGAGTTACTGCAGCACTTAATGTCCTGCTGTTTATGTTCTGTATGCAGCACTGCTGCAACAATTCTTGCTAAGCATGGTTCATACCCTCTCTTTCCTTCCCTTTCCTGGTTCTCTTCATGGGATTAAATACTGTTTTTTACTGAGTTAAAAGATGCTTTATGTGCATCCCTATTCCCACCTGTTCTTGTATTTTGTATTAAATGTCAGCTTCTGTTGTTGGCAAACAATGTCAGTTCCTGTTCCCACTTGTTTTTAGGCAGTCATCTTCATGCTCTTTTCTGTATTTCATTTGAAAAGCAGTGCAGCAACAGTTAATTCACTCAGTTTTCTCACAAAACCTTTACAAAAATTCATTCCGTGCCCAAGTAATGTGGTACTCAGTGCTGAGTTTTCTAAATTCCATTGCATTTCTGACCTGCATAGATGAGATACCATGTATGTCAGTCCCATGTCCTGCTTGGCACTTCACAAACAATGAATAAGATCCCTGCTGTGGTTAGACTTGTAATACTCAAGAGACAATCATGTAGACAGTGCAGCTTTTGCAAAATGGTCACTTATATGATTTTGTTGTAATTCTATTCTACGCTATTTATCTTTAAAATGGAAGATCTCAAAGTATGGCTTTGTGCCTCTCTGTAAGAATTCTGGTTTGGATATACCAAGTGGGTAACATTGGTATCAACAGTCAATCCATGATCAAGTTAGTGCTGCATTTAAATAGCTCTAACACTAAGGTTTGCTTCCCTGGATCTGTTCCCTTCTACTGTAGGATGACCCTCTCTCAGGAAAGAGAAATCAAGGTGGATGTCCTGATTTATGGGGGCTATAAAATATGGAGAGAGGGGTAATATGTGAAGATGCTGGACTCTAGTGGGAGTTGCTACTTTGTTACATTACTTTTTCCAGAGATAACTTAAAGGCTGTGCTTTGGTGAATCTTAGCAGGTTTAAGACAATTCTGTTGGTGTAAAGAAATTCAGCAAATGTGTTTGTTTAAAGAAACTATGCTGTTGTCTATTTTTCATGGCCTTTTAGTTCAGTCTGAATTAAAGCAACATAAAATGTTGTTTTTTCATAACTTCAGTCCTACCACCTTGGCAGTTACTCCTGGAAGAAGCTTCTCCAGTTGTTTTGGATGACTGAAGCACTGTTCAGATTTGGTCAATAGCTCATAAAGGCATTCTGGGATGTTGCAGTCTGATAGAATCATTTTTCTCCCAGGACTCTGAAGTTAAGTCTCCAGAGTTAGGAGCAACTGGCCACCAAAACTGGCTGCTGGGAGTAGCAGCAAGCAATAATTCATGTGATGGAAAGAGCATTTATTGATCATTTATTGATTATAGTTCAGTGTTATTAAAAAACATTTCACTTTCAGCCGGAGTAAGGATGGTCTAATACTTAGTACTTCTTCAATATTTAAATCTTAAGTACTGGAATTGCTGTCATTTTTAAATTCTGCTTTTCTCATCACCTGTTCATGTGGATTTAATAGTCTCTTATTTTCTCAAGGAGACAGAGAGCATCTCAAATACTGTAACAAATTCCTGTGATGCAAAGTTGGGTTCTTCTAACTGTACTTCAGACAATCACCCTTCTAACACCCTAGGTAAAGTGGAAAACTGTTGTGTGGGGAAAAAACATTACATAAATTAAGAAATATTAGTGGGTAACTATCAGTGGATTAAAAAATTCCCTATACTATACTGCAAAGTTAATATATATAGGTTTTGACCGAATTTTTATCTCTTTCCTCTGTAGAAAGGGCAACTATAAAAAGATATTTTGATAGTTTCACTTCTTTTGGGGGGAAGAGGGAGACTCAGTTTTGCAAATATAATGCATAAACTGCTGGAAGTCTGGGCTAAAGCAAGGTCATCAGCTTAGAACTTGGGCATATTCTTGTAACAGATGACTGCTGAGAAGTTTGAACATTTTTGGATAAAGCTAAAGTTATGCATGTGTATCTAACTGTACAACACAGATGTATCTAAACCTTCTCCTTTTAGCAGTTTCTATAGGTCCTTTTAGCAGATTCTATATACTGATTTAAAATCTGTCAGTGAGTTGATCTTTGAACTCTTTCTCTGTTTTGGGTTAGGAGAGAAGAACTTTGCTCCACTTGACATTCATAAGACTAATATGCCCCAAAAAACACAAGCGGCTGTGTGGATTTCCTTTTGTGAAATTTATAATGAATATGTGTATGACCTATTAAATATATTATCTACGTTGAAACCTCAAAGGCGCAGAGTTTTAAGAATTTGTGAGGATCAAGGAGGACATTTTTACATTAAAGGTAATGGTACTCTTTTATGACCTAGGCAGTTCCACAGAATTTCTCTGATGATCAGAAGTGTGTGTAAAAGATCTCTTTTTGCAGATTTAAAGTGGATTAATGTTCAGAGCACTGAAGAAGCCTGCAGACTGCTAAAAATAGGAAACAAGAACCGAAGCTTTGCCTGTACTAGAATGAATGAGCAATCAAGTAGAAGGTTTGTTCCTCTAATTATAAGCATACTCTGTCCCTTTTGAGGGGAAGGGAGGGGACTTTAGAATATGTGTGAAATGAACCACTCTTCAATAATAGTTTCATACTTGATTATTCTGGTTTTGTTATGAAATTCTCTCTGAAAGGAAACTAGGAGAGACTCTGTGAGTAATAGTAGCTGGACTTAGGTCGCTATTCACATCTTTGGACAACCAAAAAGATCAAATCACATCCATTTTTGGTTGCCAACAGGGCTATGCATCTTGGGAATTGCTCGTGGTGCTGAGTGAGAATGGCTGTTGAGGGAAAAGCTGGTTAATTTTTCTTATCTGGCAGTATAATTCTTGGAAACCTGGAGCCTGTCACTGGGGGATAAAGGAAGGAGCAAGTCAAGTGGTAACTTGCAGTGCTGCTAGATTTTCTGGATGGTGTTAAATTGCTATGTCAACTGAGTTTACTTGGTATCTTAAGAATTAAACTCCTAGCTTTTTACCCAGCTCTGGACAAGGATCAGGGAGAATCTGGTTTTTGATGGAGTGAGACAAAATAGAGAAGGTTGTATAATTTCTATTGAAAGTGCCTCCTTTCTTGATTTTAGTGACCTCTTAATAATTTGTCCCTTGAGTGTGGAAGGGGGCCATGTTTTATTTTTAGCTAATACAATCATAGTGTTACCAAGTCTGCTTTTTTTTCTCTAAAAAGCAAGAGTTATGTTGTTCTGTATTAGCTAAAGACAGCTGCTGTTAAATTTCATGTTCTTCTTACAGTTTTATACCAAGAATGCCCACTGCTTAAGGCATATACTAAAGAAGTTTGTGTGCTATGTTTCCTGATGAATCAGAAAAAGTGGGCACTTCTGGTTTTGTGACTTTTCTCTTTGGTTTCAGACAGCATGTCCACTGCCAGTGTAGCTTGTTGTCTAAACCTGAGTTACTGGATTTTCAAATTTTACAATTTCAACCTTTCTGGAAAACAGAATTATTTCAAAGCTGAGCAAGTAACTGTGCATAATGAAGTAGGCAAATTTACAGGACTGTAAAACTTGAACTTATTCCCTTCTCCCCACCATTTGTTTCTAAGTTGATTCTTCAGATTTGCTGAGTTCAGGTACTGCCTAAGGTTTTCTATATGAAGTGGCTACATGACTACTCATCTTTGATCAGTAGACTTTATTGAACTGGCTTGGTTTTTTTCTCCAAGACAGTTTGTAGGCTTCATGTGATATTTTTTCTTTTCCTGTGTGGAAAGAAATAGAAAGTCATAAAATACAGCTTTTACTGCTGCTTTTTGCTACCGAATGCATGTGTTGCAAAAGTAACTAATGTATTAAGGTAACTAGTGAATTATTTCTTGTCCTTTCTTCAGCACTGAGCTTTCTGTAACATACAAATATGACTTTGCTTCAGTGACTGCTTAATTTTCATAACCGATTATTAAAAAGGATTTCTTTCCATTACAGTCACAGTATATTTTCCATCAGGCTACTCAAGCTGACTGATGAGCATCAGCCACGTGTTCTTGGAGTATCAGAGTAAGTGAATGCTTCATGTGATTACCAAGACTGTAAATACTTTGGAAAAATTAATAAGGTGTAAGCATGCCAAACTGGTGAACTTTCTAATAATAAACAAATTCTCTGAGAGTTGAGAAGGAAATCAGAACTCCACTGAGCACATAAACTGACTGGAAGCTCAACAGGGACAAGCACAGAAGTGTTTTTCTGTCTCTGACTCTAAGGTTTTGCTGGAGCAACTCTGTCAGTAATGTGTAAATTGAGGAAAATATGTATTGTCTCACATAATGGGCAGGTAGTGGCAGAGTAAGATTATGCAGCACCAGACTGTATGTCCTGGTAAGCAGAATTCAGATGTCTGGCTGATAGAGGGTGATCTCTACAGCTGGAGGGCAGCAGTTGGTGCTGAAGGCCCAAGGTGCAAGCTAGGCCAGTCTGTCTGTCTACTCTGGGACCAGACTAGACTTTATGGGTGGAATGTTTGTGACAGCACATTTGGTGTGCTCCTAGAATGCTGATTGAAATCTGTCATCCCAAAAGAATGCTGGTGACATGGTCTCAGACTGCTCCATGGTCCAATGTACAGTGAGAGGGGATCATCAAATGATTTGCTTAAAAACTGCTCTCCATTACTATAAAATGCTAATGTAAGTGCACCCTGGGAGAGCAGTGTTAAGTCCTTACACTTAAGTCTCTGCTCTTTTATGGTTTAGAGGAAGAAGAATCTTCTGGCCTGAAGCCATTTAGCCAGCTTTTTTTGGGATGGTGTGTCTTTTTTTCTTCTGATTAATTTAGCTTGATACAGAAAAATGAAGACAGCCTGTAACAGAATGTTTTAGTTCAGTCCTAGCTCCTACTGATTTCTCCTGTGTCTGCTGAGCAGAGATGGTAATAAATGATCTCACTGTGAGATAACACCTTTAAATGTCAGATGTTACAGTGATAAATACTCTTAAGAAAAGATAACTTGAGAAAATGACTGCATCTGTATTTTTTTGCTTTTCTCCGTCCTAGTGTATCCCCCAGGCAAAGCTTGCAGCAGCTGTTAGGTGAATGACAGAGTTTGTATGTTGCTTAAGGAGGAAAAAAGCTTTTCATCCTGTGCTAGAAGGATAAAGAACATAAGGCTTTCATACATTTTGAAATACATGCCTTAATAATTTGTGAAGGACTTATATCAATATATGAAAGGTTATGGTCTTACAAATGATTTTATTTAAATAGATTTATGTGTAAGTGAGTAATGGTTTGGTCACATAAATTATCCAGTTTCCAGAGCTTCCTGCATTTCAGTAGCATTCCTAATATAAAGTAAAATTTATTGAATTCCTTGATTATCCAGGATGATTTTCTGATTGTAACCTATTGTGCCATGAGGGACAATTGAGTGGTCTGAGTTCAGTGGCACATAATTGCTATAGCCAAGCAAAGAGCTGAGAAGGACTTCATGTGTTTGCTCTGGGTAACTCTTTCATGCAGGTTGTCGTTCTGTGACTTGGCTGGTTCAGAGAGGTGTAATAAAACACATGTCTTTGGAGACAGACTAAAAGAAGCAGGAAATATTAATAATTCTCTTCACATCCTTGGGAAGTGCATTGCAGCATTGAAGCAAAACCAAAACCCGAAGTAAGTGGCAAGTTATTCACGTGCCAAGTTTTAGGTGGAAACACTAAGTATCCGCTTACGTTTCTGCAAGCAGTTTGCACAGAGAAAAATGGAAATCTACAAAATCTTGTAAATCTTCTTTATTATACGTGTCACTGGAATACCTGAAAAAATGTTTTCTCCATAACTGATGTTTGCGGAGAGCAAAATAAGTCAATTTGCAGCAAACTACCAGATTTTTTTTTAGTGTATATGAACAATACACTTTGTATACAAAGCTCCGGTTTTGTCTTCTTCCCTTCCACCTGCAAATTACACAGGTAGATTCATCAGGCAGCTTGATAGATGACCTGTATGTAGCTTTTAGTTTGTTCCACTATCTGCTTTGGAACACTAGGGAACTGTGATGCAGACACTATGCTACTTTTAAATAGTTCAGTTTGTTGGAGAGGCTATGAAATCCAGGGAAGACCTTGCTCTTTGATGTAAAAAAACTTAGCTTTAAATATGAGCATCCTACTGGATCGCTTTCCTGAAAGAGAGAAACAGAATTAAGGTAAGCTATAACAGCTTGCAATTTTATAATCTTTATTTTGTTTCACAATTTCATTTTTTTCTCCCTCCCTGAGGATGAAGCCAAGCTATATTCCATTCAGAGAGAGTAAATTGACTCGTCTGTTTCAGCCATTTTTTTGTGGGAAAGGCAAAGTTTGTATGATTGTAAACATCAATCAGCATATTTCCACATATGATGAGACACTGCATGTGATGAAATTTTCAGCTATAGCCAGACAGGTAAGAGTGTATCTACTTTCTCTGCTATCCTGTTTTGGGGTGGGGTTTTTTTTGTTTGTGTTTTGTTGTTGTTTTGGGTTTTTTCTTTCCTTTTTTTTTTTGTTGTTGTTGTTTGTTTGATTGTTGGGCTTTTTTCGTTACTAGTGATTTGTGAAATAGTCAGGTTGTATGGCTTTGAGTGTGATTTTGATTCTTGATTCATCGTATTCTTTATGTTGGCCTCTCTCTAAAAGGCTTCTAGTACTCTCTCCTATCTTCAAACCTGTTTGTGGTAAGAAGTTAAGACACCAGCAGGTGTCTGGCTGTTCAGTTCAACACCACTGATGTTCTGTGTGAAACACAGTCAGGGCAGTTTCAGATATGACTGGTTTATACCATATATCTGAGCAAACTTTTGGTGAATTACTTAAAGTGGGTACAGTTAAACATCCATTGCACAAGATGAGTTGTTTGAAACTTCTTGGACAGTTGGTGGTAGTAGAAGGAGTATAATTTTATTTTGTAGTCTAAATGAGATCTTCTGCAACAGTGTTGCTCCTATTTGACTAAATGCAAGCAATTAATGATAAAAAAAAGTCTTGGCAAGCTTTTCCTCCATCTCCTTCAGTACCCTTGGGTGTCCCATCCAGCCCCATAGGCCTGTGTGTGTCTCTGTGCTGTAGCAGGTCAATGACCATTTTCTCCTGGATTATGGGGGCCTCATTCTGCTCCCTGTCTCAATCTTCCATTAAATTCAGGATTTGGGGTTGATGTTTGGCCTTAACCTCATTCAAGTGCCCTGAAGCTGCTTTTTGCAGGCCGTGGGGTGGTGGGCTATGCTGTGTTTCATGGCAGAAATACAGTAATTTTTTTAGTCTGGAGCCACAGATTAGTTCTGGCATGTTATTACAAATCTGTAGTAGCATGTCTAATATGATCTCAGAGGAGGATTTTTCTAATTCTCTTCAGGTGTGACTTTTGTTATAAGTGTGTACCGTGGAGACAAGCTTTTCTGATATGTTGTTCTATGACATAGTTACTTAAAATCTTTCTGTAAATAGCATGAATTGCTGAATCCTGGTCACGGTATTTCAGGAAGGAGCAAATATTGTAGGGATTTTCTCCTTTTCATTAACTTTGCAGGAAACTACAGCAAAACCCTTATATTTTAGAGGAAGAGAAACCACCTGTCTAGACAAGGATGCTAAGTTTGCTAGCAGATATTTTAATTTTCACTCTTCTTAGAGTACTTAAGTCTTATATTCATATAAAAATTATATTTCATTTTAGAATACTGAAATCTTATATTCATGTAACAATTATGTTATATTGATTTTTTTCTGCTAAAAGGCATGTAAGCTTTGGTTGACATTCATGTAATCATTAAATATTGTGTAAATACAACAATGCATTCATACCATTTCTTCCTGGTATTCTGATACCTGCAATATTGGCAGCCTTGGTAAATCAACTCTGGATTTTTTCAGGTTATCCAGACAATCCTGCCCAAAAATTTTGGTTATTTTCCACCAAAGCTAGTTGGAGGTGATGGCAAACCTATCATGCACTTTGATGCCAACACATCTGTAAGTGACTTTGCTGACCTTACTGAAACCTCTGCAGAAGAGGAAGTGGACATCACCATTCTGAGTCATGAGGTAAATGCATGTCTACTTAGAACTGCACCCAGGAAAGCAACTGCTATTAGTTCTAATATTGTTTTAGCATAAGAGATGTGCTGGAAGCTGCATCAAATGGGAAGTTTAAGTTTCTGTTCAGTATCAGACTGACTAAGAATGGCCTCCTTCGGTGTAGTTGTGGAAGGATGCCCTGTGGCTTTCTAGTTAGGTCAAGTGCTAAATTTGGAATTCAACTGATTGCCCAACAAGAAGACTAAGGAAGCGGTACATATCTTTAAAATAACATAATTTAGTTTTTTGTGCCTTTTTTTTTTGGAAACAGCAGTAGCAAGTTAAGATGCAGCATTTTGAAAACAGTGATATACAATCTAATAGCAAGAAACTGTAAAAATCAAGTAGGCTTTATTAGGCTGTACAGACTAATATTTAAATGCCAAAACAGAAGTAAACTTTCTGACACCATCAAGATGGACACAGGGTGTATTTGCAGTACAAATTCATGTTTGTAAATATTTAAACTTTGGTGCAGACCCCCAAAAAGCATAGGCTTGTTAAAAGTACCCTCTGTGGGTGGCTGCCTGTATGAATATTTTGTTTGAGATGCATGTCAATATGTGTTTCAGTCTTGGTTTTTGAACTGAAATATTTAAAATTTAGGACCTCTTGAAAGCTGCAGAGGACTTAAAGGAGAAGTTAGTTGCAGAAAGGCAAAGTAAGCTCCTTCTGGAGGTGAAGATACGTAAAGAGATGGCAGAAGCAATGTTTCGACAGCTGTTGGAAACAGAGGAAGCCTGGAGGCAAGTCATATTGCAGTCTGCTTTGAGGCTGAAAGAATTCCACACGTATACATGCATACATATGGATGTATATACAGCTATGTGTATATTCAGGACATACCTACTCATGTTATTTAGAGAAGATGGGGCTGGACAGTTTCAAAACCTCCAAAGGAAAGGGGAGAAAGAACATTAAACTTGTTCAGATCAGCCTCTTCCCATTCACAAAGAAAAAGTAATCCTGCTTTCTGTTGAACTTTCCTCTGTTTAATTTGTAATTACTAGAGGTTGTCCTGGCTTGTTATTACTACTTAGCAGATGTGGAAGATTGTTATAGGTACCCCACTGAGACTTAGGATTCTTCCAAAACACATACTCTGTCATGTCAATATGCATGCATGTGCTCAAGGTAGCTTGAATTGTATCTCTTTTGAGCTCCTCTGCATGACTTATGAGCCATTGTTAGTTTACTATTTTAAAAATTTCTGTGGCTCCCTGCACTGATGTTAATAATTTAGGGGTTTTTTTTCCAAGTTCAGATTCCTCAAGTTGAGTTCATTTCCTCTTAACTCTTCTTTAAATCAGTTTCCTGCTGTTTGAATCATTAACAAAAATTAACACTAGGTTGCCAGCTGAGCACATTAGGGTTTAACTGCACTAGCTTTAAAATTGTTTTGGTTGCCTTTAGCCAAACACATGAATTAACACTGATGCATTTTCTCTGTTGAGATGATGTTCTGCATCACTGATCGGTATGTTTTTAAATTTTGACAGTAATGTGTAATGTATTGAAATAATAGGTGGAAAGGGACTTCTCACAAGAGTAATAAATGACAGGACAAGGGGAGTGGATTCAAACTGAGAGTTGGTTTAGATTGGTTGTTATGAGAAAATTCTTTACTGTGAGTGTGATGAGGCACTGGAACAGGCTGCTCAGAGAAGTTGTGGATGCCCCATCCCTGGAAGTGTTTAAAGGATGTGTTGGAAAGATCTAGTGAAAAGTGTCCCTCCCCATGACAGGGAAGTTAGAATTAGGTGATCTTTAAGGTCCCTCCAACCCAGGCCATTTCATGATTCTATGGAAATGAATTTAGCATTTATCTTAAATGGAAAAAAAGTAAAACCAACCAAAACCTGAAGTGAAAGATGCCCCCAGGATATTTGCTTCAAATATAATGTCTAATTGGGTGTGGTCAATTCTATTGCTATATATTGGTAGATTTTCTTATAGGTTTGCTTGGTTTTTTTGGACAGGTGTTAAGTGTGTGTTCTTCTACAGAACTTTTTTTTGGTATGTGCCAAGTAGAAGTTACAATTTGGTGCAAGTCTGTAGGATCATGGAGATTAAAAGGAAAAAAGTACTTTGTATTTTTGTTCCACTATTTCTGATTAGAAAAATAACTTTTTAATATCGACAGTTGAATACATGTAGTCAAATGTAATAGCTGGGATGCAAAGATATCATAAATAGCTAACATGTTCTCTTCAGCAACCGCTTGGAAGATATGAAAGACAGTTATGAAGAAAAACTTGAGAGCAAATTTGAAATGTATAAAGAAGCCATTAAGAAACATGCATATATGTGTGCAATGGAACAAATTGAAGACCATTATGTTCCCATAGAAGAATTTCTAGCTGAACAAGAGAAAGTTGAGGTATGACTTGACTGCCATTAAAGTATGTTCTAGCCTCTTAACTGTAAATTTTGCTTTTCTTTGAGAAAATCACTCTGGGATTTTGAATGTAACACTAAACAAGGGAAATAACTAGCAGTTCAGCCATGCTGTTGTGTGTTCAGTGCTCACCATGAGCACACAGATGTTTTCTCTCTGGCACCACCACCTTTAGCACATCTTAACCTCATGATCTTTGAGGGCACAGTTCAGTTAAATCCAAGTCATCTTTATTTTTGTGCTGCAGTGATTGGAACACCCAGGGGAGTGACGTATACAGGAGTCTGGCTTTCTAGAGATCTTTGGGATCACAGGATGTAGAGTAAAATGCTGCTCTGAAAGGAGGATGATGGGGAATTTGTTACAGGATAGCTATTTTAATTATAATTACTCTCTGGTCTGGAGGTGGTGGGAGGATTCTGAGATAAGAAGCTGATAAGAAATCAAACTTCATGCAGGAGAGAAGTGGATCTCCTGAATGTGCTTAAACATAGAATTGCTCAGAGTTGGCATTAGTAAGTTGCTACTCCTTTTGCAATGTAGCTAGGTTAGCAGTGAGCAATTCAGTTTTCTAACCTCTGCATAGATGGTTAAGTGCATCCAGGAAGCAGATGAGCCCTGTGGATCTTGTTGTTTTCAGAAGGTTTTAATGGAAGAATAGGACAGCTGTGGTATCCACCAGAGGGGCTTTCTCATTGCTCTCTCCTGTTCTGGAGCTGATAAGACATTACACTCCATGGATAGGCATGTTCCTTTCAAGCATGAGAAGAGGGTTTCTCTTGTAGATTGTGGTATATAAATGTTTCTGCATTTACAGCTCTCCATTCAGGACAAGCAACACCATATTATGTAATGGCCTGTGTTTTTCCAGAGCCTTCATATTTGTCTCTTTTCCTCACTTAGACTCTGTTTCTATGTTCAGTTAAATCCTAGCTATATACTATATTAAAGTGGACAGAAAGAGTTTTAATAGTGCTCTTATACTGGCCAAGAGGCTCATAAGGGAAGAGTCAAAGAGCAAGATGCTTTTGATAAGAAACTATTGAAATCCCTGAGATGTAGAAGGGTTAGTTGATTAAGGAGAGCACGGCATGAATCTGAGTGAGCAGCTTCAGAGAACCAGAACTAGGTGAATAACTTTGCTTGATGATGCCACTTGTTTGATTTCTCACTCTGAAATACCACCCAGCAATCTGACAGATACTGGAAAAGAGTTTGAGATTACAGTGTAGCTCGATGAATTATGTTCTTCCTTAGTTAGCAAGATAACTTGCAACAATGTTTCAGCACAGACACATCAGAGTTTCTGCCATGTGGTTATTTTTAATGCAGTTTGGAAATCCTCAGACTGGAAGAGTTGACTCCTGCATAAAGAAACTTCCTCCTAGATGGTTTTGTGACCTGAGTATTATCCCTCACTGTGATTTCCTAACCATGCCCTGTGAAATAATTTAAAATTGCATGTGTGTATGGTGCAATTGATGTAGGTGTAGTAATGCATCATATCAAGCAGAAATGCAGACAGATTCTACCATATGCCCTTATTTTTTTCAGGATAGAGAGAGAAAAATACTGCAATTGGAAAGGCAACTTGATGAACAGTCAGGGAGGCTGTTGGCTCTGGGAAGTCTCAGCTCAGATATTCCGACTACTGAAAATAACATGGAACGAGGTAGGAATGAATCTGGGTATTTAAAGTTCAGTTTACTTCTGGTCATGTGTATAAACAAACTTTTCTTTTGCCTATAGATCTTATGGACAGCACAATGAAGAGAGCCAATGAAGCATTGCAGAAACAATGTGAAGAGAAGGAAGAGGTAGCTCTTGCTTAGTATTTATCTGGGGATAGTGATTGTAAATTCTGTCATTGTTCAATGCTTAAAGATGTGCATTGTAGACAAAAGCATGAAGATTCCTGCAAATGAGCATTGAGTTTATCAAAAAAAGCGCCTTTGCTCAGTTGTGGATGACTTTTGCCAGAGACTCTTCTGGCTTTATTCTGGTCTGTAAAACTATTTGCTACTGTAACAAGCCTTGATAAATGTGATGTAAGTTGGAAGTAAGGAAGTGTGTTTAGCCTCATGTTGGAATTTATTGTAAATATTGCTGCTGTGACATTGGTGCTTTCCTTCCTGAAATGTTGCCTGCTTCTGCCCAGGGGAACAGTTACAGAATCTGGTAATAGTTTAGATTTTAGATCTAAAGTCAACATAGTGCCTTAAAACAGAAGTACTTTCTGGAAGTGCTCACTCAACTTCACCATCGCCCTAAACTTAAGTAAAGGTGAATATCGGTTCTTCAAACAAGATCTCTGTGTTCTGAATACCACACAAATGTGGGAATTATGGAAAACATTAATTTTTAAGTATTCATTTTTATTCTGCTCCTTGACTGATCTTCTTGTAAAGATACAATTTGTCGCCCATGTTCAAATAGGATGGGGAGAAGGGAAGAGATAAGTCTTGCTTCTTTCTCTAATGTCAAATATGAGTAGGGATTGGAGAAATAGTTCCAGCTGGTTCTAATAAACCATGTAAATGGAAAGTGAACTTAAATCCCTTTCTATTGAGAAAGAATAATCCAAAAATAACTTTTTCCTTACCAAGTTTAATGTCTTGTACTATAGCCATAGCATTTGTTTTCCACTCCTGTTTTTGAGAGCTCTACATCATTTTCCCGTGTCACTTTCATATTTTGGTGAAAGTTTGGCTTTTATGCTTGTTATGTGTGTACAGTTATTGATTGTAAATGATGAAATTGATTCCTGGCAATAACTGAAGTGAGAATGGTTTAAACCAGCTGATTCCATCAGTGTCTTTCTGCTGCTTTGCCTCAAAGATCAGTGCACGTGTGACTTGTAATTCACCACTTTTTTCTTCCCATTCAGCCATTAAACACGGGCAAAGGGTGTGAGATCTTTTAGCAACTTTGTAGAAGCAAATTAACGGTAACATCTATTTTTCTGTTTCATAATTTCTTTTGCCTCTTGGGGCTTAGGCTTAATCCATTATTATTCCCATCAGAAAGGTGAGTTCTTCTATGGTAACTGTGCTCCAGTTCTTTATATCAATATTGTTAATGAAACAGAAGTGTTCTTTTAACTACTTTTACTGAAATGGAGCAGGCTGTTCCAGATGCAGCACAGTCTGTGCTACTGTTCATTGATTGGCAGGTCTGTAAATTGTAGCATCTTCAACACAACAGCTTTTGAATGCTCTAGCTGTATTTTATCACCTGAAATGATGAGCTGAGACATAGGAGGTTGAGAGAAGCAGACTTTCTTGTTTTGATCTTGCAGTTTTGCACTGTTCTAGTCATAAACAAAATTAATGTAAAACATGCTGTTTTGAACTCCCATGTGTTATGGCCTTTATTTTCAGCTTATAAAGTCTCTGAAGTTTAAAATACAGAAACTGAATGAAACCCTGCTAGAAGCTAATGAAGGCTACAGAAAAATGGCAGAAGAAAACAGTCAACTGAAGCACACCATCATGCTCAAGGTTAGTAAATGATTTAAAAACAACTTTGGTATGGCTTGTATCTATAGTTGTACTGGATGCTTCTGCATCTTTTCACGTGTAAAACCACTGTTAAATTAGCAATTTGTTTTGATGTTGGCATTTTTTCTGTGCCTAACTTCCTGAATTATGAGTTCAGAGCCCTTGTGTTTCTCTACTTGACTCTGAGTCTTGTAAGACAAAACCCATTTTTCAACTTAAGTGATAGACTGTCAATAGGGTAACTGCTGACAAAGCCTGCTAATCTAAAGTTGTCATGAATTATTGTCAAAGAAAATGCTACTTAGAACTCATCATGAGGCATGTTGCTGGGGCAAGCAGGGTGTCGGTGCACAAATGTTACTGCAACAAGGCCTAAGGATCTGTGCCTTTGAAGCTACACTGATGGTCCTGCCAGAAGTGGCCAGACTGGATGAGAGATACAGGCAGATAAACTGTTTAATGCAGAAATAGACATGTTTCTTTCAAAAGCAGGGACTTCCTAAAGTTTACAGCACCTGACCTCAGATATCAACTAGATTCCTAAAAAAAAAAAGAAACTTTTGAACTCTTGGCACTTTGAATCTGTGCCTCACTTGTAATCTGAAAATCTGCAGGTATAACAACTGCTTAGTGATGTCTTTCTTTGAACATTAGACTACTTTCTGCATACTTTTTAGTTTAAATCTGAGACTGAAAATTATTTGACTTGAACTTCTTAATGGGAAGATACCTTCCTATCCATTCTTAATAGGAAGGTGATTTTGTTAACCACAGAGATCAGAGAGTGTATTTAACGCTCCACGTTCTGCCCACTGGAAGCATTTATTCAGTCCTGGATAGCAGACTTATGCCATAAGAGTTTTGATTTGGCCAGTTTTGCTTTCAGAAGTTGCAAGGCAGGAAAACCACCTTTATCTGATCTGGTTCCTAGAACAACATCAATTCTTTGCATAGTGTAGCAAAGCATTTTAGCATCAGCCTCTTAGTCAGACTTGGTCTTTAACTAGATTTTATGGCCCTGTAGTTTGCTGGGGTTTTAATTACTTTGATGTAATTTAGAGGAAATGGGTACTGAATGGCCATATGACATAGTAATAACAAGGGTGTTTATGGGTTTAATAAAATAATGTGAACCTGAAAATTAACTGCATGAGAGAGACCATGCAGTGTTCACATACTTAACACAGCCTTATCCTCAAAGGATCAAGAAATGAATAGTCTTCAGAACTGGGCTAAACGTGTTCTGGAGCTTGAAGAAACAGTGTCTTCCCTGCAAAAAGAGCTTGAAGAACGGAAAAAGCATTTCTTGGCAGAGGAGTCAAAGCAGCAGAAACCCAGGAGAGGTTTGCTGGCTAACCTGAAATCCACAGTAGCGTCCACTGCTGGTACACCTCTTGGTAAAGGCTGGGGGAAGTATGAAGAGGCTTCATCCTATTCAAGAAAACAAGTACTGTTGCCTCATAAAGGAAAAGAATAGTATTTGATAAATCCAAGTGTGCAATTACTGGACTTCTTTATTAATCTTAAACTATTGGTAGCTCTTTCTCACTCTTAGATGTCTTTTTCACTCTCATGTTGACTGACAGAAAAATGTTTAATACAGAACTTTTTAAATTGAATCAGGGTTGAATTTAGAGCTATAAAAGCTTGGGTCTTTTCAAAGCACAAAGACATGCTTTTACTGTTGATACAGGGATATGATTTGAGATATATATATATTTTAATTCTGGGGTAACTGCTATCATGGTCTTCTGTACTGATAAATGTGTGGTTCATGCAAAGTGGGATGTCCCTCATCTGCTGTTCATGATGTTTAAAGTTATTTCATTGCTGATTCCTAGAAATCAGATGGCTCGTGAACTTCATCTTAAGTAGTTAAAATAGCATGGTTCTTTCTCCAGGTCTGGTTTTGACCTGGAGACCCCCTTCTTGGGACCAAACCTAGCAAACTGCTAAAGATGGCAATGAAATGAAATCTGATCTGGCTCCTTGCTATTTCTCAGCTAACATGGCTTTGTAAAGAAATTTGTTTTAATAAAATTCGAATTTCCACTAGGAATATGTATTCAACTTTGAAAAATGTATTTAATAAAATTTTCCATTTCTAAATTCAGCTCTGACTCTTCATAAATCAACAAAACCAAGATAAGGAAAGATCATAAAATTAGAGCCCAAATAATGATAGTGATTGATATAGGATGATCTTGATCATATCCTTGATTATATTACTTAGCTTTTATCTAATAGCTTAAGGATGGAAGACTGGATCATGATAAAATTTGAAATAGTTTTCCTAGAGCCCTTTGCAGTCAGTGAAGGTGATGGGTTTTTTAACTACTGTGGAAGTAAAATGCCTGTAAATTGCTGGAGGCTTTCTGTGGAATCTCTAAGTAAATTGGGTTGATCAGTCCCTGTCACGGTGTGTCTTACAGTGGAAGGGGGACCGAGTTCCAAGCAAGAAGCTCACCCTCCCTAGGGAGACAGTAGGTGGTGCAGCCTTCCTGTGTGACAGAAAGGGACAGCCCTCCTCTGCTGGGACTCCTCTTGCCAGGTCCTTGAGATTTTTGGGTTGGTCTGTGATCCAGTAATCACTCTGACATCTATTTAACAAGGCTGTAGAGGTTGTACTTCAGCCATTGCTTTGCTCATGTTTTGAACTGTTTCTGTTAAATACAGGGTTATCTGGCTTTAGGAGTTCTGGAGGTCTGTAATCCCTGCAAGGTAGAATTTCTGAAATATTTTTCTACTCCCACATAAACTGTTCCAGTTTTAAAAAATATTTTGGTGTAGTTATATGAGACACTGAATGTTGATCTCTTGAATAAGAAAGCTGTTATGTACAAATTGCTTTAGGAAAAGCAAATTAAAACAGAAGTTTAAAATTCATCAGAAAAGAGTCATGCTGGAAAATTTCCATACTGTCATTTCAAACTACCTCATGCTACACCTTGGCAGCCTGTCTAGCAACTTTATGTACTGCTACCTATAACCTCCTATTCCCTGAGCAACTGTTCTTTCTATGTTCCCTCATAGTTCCCAGAGCTCTTTGGTTGGCTACAGGAAATGGTTTGAAAGTCAAAGTTATGTTATCTTGAGCATTTTTTTTCCTTCTTCCTCTTTCTTTTTTTTTCCCCTTTTTAGTCTTAAAATAAAACGAAGCCTGTCGTGAACTACAGGCCAGTACTGAACTGTTAATGTTTTCCCAAGAGTTGCTAAAGCAGTGTACCTCTTGCATTAAAGGCTTTTGAGAAGCCATTTTCAGGAACAGCTGAGGGTTGGTTCTTCTCTTCATGCCCTTCAGCCCAATAACAAACCACAAGGATGCAAAAATGGTTGGTTTGGTCCTTTTCAGTTTCTCAAAGGTGTAAGGAAAGCAGAATCCATTAATCTTGGTCATGGTGATAATCAGAGATTCCCCTGTTCCTCATGAAGCTACCACTGGATAGAACATCAGCTGTTTGTATGGAGTAATTTGAGATAAAACAACTTGCTTCAGATTAAGTGTTTATTAAAATTAAAAATCACCATACAATAGAAACTATTTACATATTTAACTTGATAGTCTGTTTAAACTGCACAGTTTGACTGAAGGAAGCTACTGGAAAAAAGCCACAAATACTTCTGCTGCTGAGCTTCAACTGCAGGCACACTGAAGCTTTCTCAGAAAGGTTTTAAGCTTCTGCAAAGTACCATTTGCCTAAATAATTGGGCTGAAGGATGGCAAAGATGTACACTGGGTTTCAGTTGTAAAAACCAGTGTCACTTTGGAAAAGAAGTAATCTATGCTGTGGTTACATTGCAACTGCACTAGCTCATCTGTTTGGGTAAGTAACTTGATAGAACAATTCAATGTAAAGAGCTTAGCAAATTGCATTCACTTGAAGAATTAGATTTGTAATACTGAGCAACAAATGACAGTGTCACTGCAATGTAATTTGATATCCTATCGCATGTTTCCACGAATTGTTTTTGATAGAGCTAGAGCCAGTTTTAGCTTTCAAACACATTTGAGGTTAGTTGATTAAAGCAGCAAAAATATAAGGAATATTCTTGAATAACTGCCGAGAATTAAAAATGAAGATTAAAATATTTTCACTGGTAACAGTTTCAGCGACTACAATGAAAGTATTAACTTCCTTCAAAATCCTGTGCTTTTCCATGGACTTCAGATAATGACTTTGGCCTTGTGGGAAGCTTAAGGATGAACACAGAGTGAGGTGTGCTGCCACACCTGCAGTCATGCGTGTTCGTCTTGCACTTTGCATCTGTGATGGTTTAGCAATGCTTTGAAAATTATTTTAAATTTAGGGTTTTACAGCAGTAAAACAGAACTTTTTTCAGTGTAAAGAATTACCTACATAACTCTTCCTCAAAGGAAACCTTGACACTGTTACAAAGTCTTACAAGAGGTGGCAGTATGCCTGATACTAATGTGAAGTAACAAGGATATAAAAATAATTTTTGCAATATGCCGTATTTCAAAAAAGATGATTTAAGAACGTCACCATGTCTTAAATCTGTAAGTTCTCCTTTGTGACTTTTTGTTTTGAAAACAGCTGCTGATGCATCCTCTCAACCCTTTTATCAAGGTCTCCTTGTAACATATTGCATGACTTAGATCCTAAGAAGGTCTTGTACAGCTGTACCAGGGCATGATTGCTTTCCTTCCTTCTCCCTCCCCACCCCAAAAAGCCTGTTTGTTTGGGATGTTTCTACAGATGCAAATACAGAGCCTTTAAGGAGAGCTTGAAGCTTTAGAGGAACTGTTTTAACCAAATAAAAACATGATTTCTCTGCAGAATTATGCTTTCCTTCAGCATTTCAGCTTCCACGCTCAGTTAAGACATCTGAATGCATGAAGTAACTGGTTTGAGCAGTCTGTTCTGATGATAGTCTGTGGCAATAGAAAAGGTGTTCTTTGTTCTATGGCTGTTGCTGATACTGCCCTTCTGTTGCTGTGTAGAAGTCATCAAGCACACTCTGTAGGTAGTCAAAGGTTGGCCTCTCTTCTGCCTTGTCCTTCCAGCATGTTTTCATGATATCATAAAGCTCAGCTGGGCAGGTTTCCATGCGTGGCATTCGGTACCCACGCTGAAGAGCAACCATCACATCAGAATTGCTCATACCTTCAACAAAAGCAAAAAAGAAGAGAGATTTGATGAGGTTATCTCCGTTCCTAGAGAAATTATTTTTTCCTGTTTTTTTACTTCACCCACTAGCATAAGACCCTTGCTACTTATAAAAGGTAGGTCCCAGCATGCATTCAATAAACAAGGTCGAGGTGTGCACCTGCAATGAGAGACTTGCTCTGAAAATCCTGGTGGGAACTTTCCCATTTCTGCAGTTGAGCATCACAACCTCTTTGGAGTGAAGTCTAACAAGACAGCGGGAAAAATCACAGTTCTTGTCTCCAGAACCATCTCTGTTCTGTTCGTCTGACCAGTCCTGTCCCCATTTATTCTCCTTCCTGTGGTGCTGTGATTCCCAGCGAAAGCCCATCCTGTCACCAGCCTTCATTTCTTATCTGCAGAGCTACTCTTCTGCTTGCTGGAGACCCAGCCATTCTGAGATGGAGAGCAGCCTCCCTGTTTGACCACACTGCCAGGCAGCCTGCCCAAAACTTGCAGGTTTTCTTCTACATCAGCTTTTGTGTAAATGCTGCTGCTTGCAACATACCGGACAGTCACTTATGAAATCATTAATTGTAATAGGAAGTTTCCCCTCTTGTCCTAGTCCTGTTGTGCGAAACCATCTTGCCAGCTATGCTGAGCTTTGCTTTTTTTCCCTGCTATGGTTTTTCTTTCAGAAGATAAGAACTGTAAGTACCAGCAGTGCATCTCACATGCCAGCTAATGTCACATGAGAGCCCTGCCCTGGGCTCCATCCTCCTCCCTTCTTTTTTTTATTTGCTGTCACCCTTCCCCCCCTTTATCAAACCCTTCAGAGATTGCAATTTCAACACCTACTCTCAGAAGGTCAGCTATGCTAGGGCCAACTTTTGCTATTTCAGGCTCACCACTTCCTACCCAGAAACCTGCCTTTGAGCTTATCCCTTCCTCTGCAAATGTAATCAACCCAGTGGTGCATTACCTTGTCTGGATACAGACTCTTTCCTGTACTCAGGGACTGCTGTTTCTTCTGATGGCTGGGCATGCAGGAAGTGCCTGTGCTTCAGCCCAGAGATTCACTCTCACCAGAGAAGGCTTTCCCTTTTGAGAAGGGCATCCCAGACCTCTCAGCCTCTGGCCACTCCTCAGGCTAAATGCTCCATGTGGTGCAGTTCTGCCCAAAACTACAGTTCCTTCAGGTTTTCTCTTTGGTCAGGGCCATGCAGTACAGATTCCTGCACACACCAGCTCCCCAGAGGTGCAGCAGAGCAGCTCTGCTGGGCTGAGGAGGCAGGATGGGTCCTGCTCTGAGCAAGGAGCAAGAGTGGAGATGCAGATGTGGTGCTTGCCTGAATCCTTGGTGCAGCTCTGCCGCTGCAGACTGTTCAGACCTTTGTATGTATTATCTGACTGCTATGGCTATGGTTTAAGCCACTTGGCAGGTAAGGACACATTTGAACTACAACCAAATGACAACTTTATCCAGTATAACTACTTGGATTATTCACAATGACCATAGTTCATATAGTTGACTTCAGCTGAAACCTGTTGGCTTTAAGCTTTTCCAAAAATACTCTCAGCCATGTAATCTGAGTCTGGATTGAAGTGCTTACTTTGGGCACATCTTTTGTATTTTCAGTTCTTCTGTGGAAGGAAAGGGAAGTTTTCCTGAACTAATATTGCCCATGTGCAGAAAAGAAGTATTTCAAAGTAGGGGAAGGGCATTTTGTCACAGAATAAGGAATTACTGTTATATAGAGACAAATTAAATACAGGAAGAAAGTCAATAAAGCATTTAATAGAGAACAGTGATTGGACTGCTTGAACCTAAAGAAATGAATAGTATATAAGTTGTGCAGTAGAACAGTTATTCCTACCATACAAAATCTTAGCTAACTGTGCTGCTACATGAAGACTGCTGCTACTGGGCTTTCGTGCAGAATGGGGATGATTTTTTGGCTTTAAGTACTTTATAGGACTGTGTTTAGATCTGTTGTCTGCAGGACCGATTGTTACATGGTGAATTCTAAGGACAAAGCCTGTGCTTCAGCTACCCTGCAGGAAAACTACTTCTTTAATATCCATTTGAAGCAAAAAATGAAAACACTTTTATCAGTATCCCATAGTAAATATGTCATGTACGTACTTTCAGGTGTTTGGGGTTTTATTTAAAACAAAAAGAATTACCCACAGACCAAGCAGTATTCTCAAAATAGCTACTTTCTTAACTTTACCTTTTAAAAATTGTTTCAATTTTTTCTTTCCGTAGCTAAAGAATTACCTGTTTTACCATATCCTAATCAGTAAAAGAAATATATGCTACATACATATTTATCACACACCCTCTTGAATGCAGAGGCTTTGGTACATGTCTGTTAATTTGTGCTGTGGTACCTGTTAGGTTTCACAAAGGCACATTTCTTTATGTGAGGACCTGGCAAATGATGGGAACAGAGTGGATGGAGGAAGAATCACACTGTACAGAAAGGGCCATACCTTGTGAAGAATAGCAGATGTAACTGGAAAGCAATTGTGGATGTTGCCAGTATTGACACGCTATATAATCACACAGAAATTAGGTTTTAACAACGAATTCAACTTATGTGCCCAGAGAATCAGATACTTGTTTTGTATTTCAGAGGTAGTTCTTGAAACTGCAGTTCCACTAATGGCTTTGTTCTTAAATTCTAACACCTGTTTCTCCTCCTGAGAAACTCAAAGATCACAAAAGTTCCAAGTTTCTTGGCTAGAAACACTTCCTACCAAGTTGAGTACAGGTATTAGCTACTTGCCAGTTTCAACTCCAGCTATTTCATATGCAGCTATGTGCTGAATACTCTGGTTGCTAGAGCTGGTTAATAATTGAAAATAATTGAAAATTTGAAGCATTTCCATTAGAAGTGAAAAATCAATTTACTGATTTTGTCCAGTGGCTACTGGTTACAACTTATCACCAGGTTACTATTTTCATGCTGGGGTAATTTGCCCAAATCTGTCACATCTCTTCATGTAAAGTAGATAGGTCACCCATGTATTTTCCTGTGATTCTGATTCTCAGAATCAACTTTCAGTCTAACAGGTTATTTCAATTTATACTTCTATTTAAAATAGATATATATCTCTCTCCATTTTAATGCAAACAACACCTGCAAACTATTAAAATCTTCTGATATGCAATCAAGATCCATCAATATGTAACTGCTGGTTGATAAATGAATCCACAGTGCAGGGAATATTTATGGTGCTCATAAAAAATGCTCCCACATTAAAAAAAAAAAAAATTGTCCAGACTTCCCCTAGAAGAGATTTTCCCACAGCAGTGCAGCACTACCATGTCTGCTGTACAGATTGACTTTGTTCTTAGACTACAACCATGATATGGCTTATGAAGGTAAAGAGATCAGAAGGACCATTTTCTAAGCAGAAATTCTTCAGAAATAATCTTGTGAGCCCAGCTCAGTGCAGGAACTGTCTGTACACACAGGCAAGTGCTAACAGGGCAAAAGAAAAGGTATCTTGACTGTGGGAAGAGCCATGCATTACCTGGCTGCACACATCTCCTCTCTGATCCCTCCTTGGGACATGAGCACTGTGTAAGAAGAGCTTTGGGAGCACCTGCTGAGCTGTCAAGTAGCCCTCACCTACAAACTGACCCAGAGCACGTGGCTATGCAAACAGCCCTATCACCTCTGGAAGTTTAAGGGGGCTGGTCTTGAGCTTAAGTGTTTTCCTGGCCTAGAACTGTGCCATGAGAATGTCTGGTTTGGCTCTACCTCTTGTATGGAAAGTCACTGTGTTCTTCCATAGCAGTGTAAAGTTGGCCGCCATCATCACCCCTTTCCCACTGCCTGAGTCTTGTGGAATTTCCCATCTCCCTGTGTCCAGAGGTGTTCAGCCCACTGTCACTTCAGGGACTTGGGCCTGCCTCTTGACCATCTCTGGCAGTTCAGGATGCAGAATTCCAGCTGCTCATGAAGTGGTGAAAATGTTTTCACTGTTTAAACAGCACGAGCTGCTGCACGGGAAGCGCTGGGAAAGCTTTGCTTGGATGAAATATCTGGTCTCCCTTTCCTGTCAGGATCCCAAACTTCTTCTCAGAAGTTACTCTGCCTATGAGATGTGCAGTACAGGTGAATATGGCTGTACTTTCCCCATTTGCCCACAAGAGAAGGGAATTTAGGGAATTTCCCATAACCTCAGTAAGCTTAAATGAATGCAGCCTGTTGCCCAGAATTAATCACCTATGCCTGAGATGTAACAATCCTATGTGCATAAAAAAACCCTTGATACAAGGTGTCTCTGTGTGCTGGAAACATTAATATATATTTTGTTTAACAATGAAAAATGAAACATGAAGCACATGACCATCTCACAGTTACTCAAGGCGGCTCCATTTGATGTGCACACCTCTGCGGCCTTGTACTCGACTGTATGGAACAACAAAGAGTAAACATTCCTAGTAAACATTCCTAACTGCTTTAGGGTCTGCTTTCGTATTTGTTTAGACTAGCTAGCACTGACAAATTATTACAGCCTAATTGCTCGTGAAAACATGCTTTCTTAGTATCTTCACATATTATGCTATTAAAATCCCCAGCAGCTTACAGAGCACTGTTAGAACTTTCAGCACTGCATCCTCACCATGGGACTGTGCTTCTGCCCACAAAACAGGGATGTCATAAATTCAGGATCTGCATTTGCTGCAGTTGTAACACCTTTAGAATATATAAAAATGACTATATAACCATTAGTCTGTTTGCTAAATTTACCCTGGAGAGGCATGTGTCTTACACATACAGTGACTAAGTTTTCAAAGCAGTAAGATTACCTGTAAGAGATTTTTCCAATCATTGGTGTCACTACTGTCAGATGCCAGCTCTTTCCCTGAATATTTTCTTTGCCTTTTAGCACCAAAGTATAAACACAGAGTAAAACCACAGGCCCATACCTGGATAAGGAATCTTTCCATATGTAACAATTTCATACAGGAGAATCCCAAATGACCACACATCAGATTTAATAGTGAAAGATCCATAGTTAATTGCCTCTGGTGCTGTCCATTTAATAGGGAATTTTGCACCTAAAAAAAAAGTACAGTCTCAAATAGTCACTTTAATTCATTGCACATTCAGTCATAGATGCAAAAGCAGTACCAAGACATACCTTAAAAAGTCATATCTCAAAATAACTGTTTTTCATATCTGATTCCAGGAATTGCCATATAAAAACAAACTCCTTTCAGTTAAATAAGAACATTCAGGCAGCCTTTGTTGGAAATACTACATTAATTCATTTGACAACGAGGAGTAATACAAGCAGAGTCTCTCTAAGCCCTTTTTAGCCTGCTCTAACATTCTGGCACAAAATACCAGGTGAGCCAGGAAACTTTTCTGATAGCAGAAAACACATCAAAGAAACTTGACATCAAAAATTTATAACCTGAGAAGTTAATTTAATCAATATATAATGTCCAGAGCCAGATAAAACTCACAGATATGGGTCTGTATCTCTGAAAACTGCTTAATCAGACCCTTCCCACTGATCTATTGAATTACTGTAACTCAGTGACAGCTGAATCTTCCTTTTATCTCAGCTGTAGTGTGTTCTTCTCTTTCTTCTTCATACTTTAGTTCTTCCCCTCTTGCCCTACAGTACCACAGTATCCATCCAGACCGTGAAAACCTGAGACAGTGTCTTTAAAGGGAGAAGGGGAAAGCCAGGCACTCACAAACCACTCTGGAAAGTCACCCTTATGCACAGAAGCATAAATAAAAACTCCTCACTACAACCAGCAAAGCACTTCTTGAAAGGATCCTTGACAACATTAACAAAACACTCGTGGCAAAACCCACACATACACTTTTCAGAGCATGTTTTCCCTCTTGCCAGTCCTCACCCTGTTACCTGCCATCCATGTGCTGAACAGGGACATGACCCAGCCCTCCAGTGTCCCTACCATGCTGCTGAACATGCAAATTAATGCTGCAGCTTCTCAAACAGCTTCCAAAGGTAACCAGTTCTGTTAAAGCTTTTCTTGTTACCAGCAACTACACCTGCTGGGGTCTCTTCCTTTCCCTAAGTGAAAGGAGGTCCATATGGCACTTAAGGATGTTAAAAGAATATAAGATCACAGTTTCTTGGCCTTTAATTCTGTGAGATGGAAGCTGTGGCTGTACAATTACTTTGCTCAATTTTGGAAAAAATTGCGTGCAGTTAAATACTCTTGGTTGTCTTTGTCTTTCAAATGTATTTAAAATAAACTCGTCAAAAAGCCTGGGCAGCACAGAAAGGTTATTTGTTTCCTATATGCATTTTAGACGTTGCTGGCATTCGAATGCTGCCCTTAGGAAGCTGTTATGGCACTTTCTGTCCTTGGTGACCTTATTTCTGTTAGATACAGCCTCACTGCCTCCCAGAGGCTGAACTTTTAAAGACAAAAATAAAAATACATACCTTCCCTTGCTGTGTATTCATTGTCTTCGATCACTCTCGCTAGTCCAAAATCAGCAATTTTGCACATCAGTAAGTCTGAAACCAGAACATTCGCTGCTCTCAAATCTCGATGGATATAATTTTTTCTTTCTATGTATGCCATCCCTTCTGCAATCTGTAACCAAAAGAACAACTGTTTTGATATTTCAATACCATAAAGCTCCATTAGCAGGTCTGATCCCTCTTTCTTCAAAGGTATCAGCAAAGCCACAGCCATTTATTCATTATTGGTGTATTTGGAGAATTTTTTAGATGGAAGTCAGGAAAGGGGGGATTGCCATGGAAAACCTGTGCACAGACTCAGTCCTCCAAAACTCTGCTTACAGTAGCAGTTCTGAAAGAATTATTTCGGTGAATAGCAGCTGGGAGGATTAGATACATATGAAAGACATTTCCTGAAACAGAATCTTGAATAAAATGTTCCTAAGATTTCTATTAAAACATCCTCTTTCCTAAATTATTAACCAGTTTGTTTTCTATATACTAAGAAAATAGAAGGAATTAATCACTTAGGATACAGGTGTTCTGATGAAACAGGTACTAATAAAGCAACAGTGCAGAGAAAGTTAAAAAAAATCCAACAACTTTCTATCCTGGACAATCAGGAAGCAATTACTGAGATAGGGGAAACAACTTTATTTTCTTCTACAACAATACGTACCTGTTCGTACATGAGAAGTTTTTGGCAACAGCCAGCTCTCAGATAGTATCATAAGTAAATATAACCTGCATTTCAGCAGCCCAAATTGATTTCCAAACCAATTTGGAAATTTGAGGATTAATAACCTCAAATTATACACAGGGGATGATTTTTTTCTGGGCTACTTTTTTCTTTTCCTGAAGAAAAACATTTTCCTTTTCAAGGGAAAAAATTTTTTCTAAACTCAGACTAATAAAACTGGTGTGTAGACTGTATTCTGGCCAAAAATTTAAGAGGAGATAAGAAAAGAAAAAAAGAAAACGTGTCTTTGGGAGCCATCAGCTTTTATCTTTCTTGTGAGACTGGTGATGAGACATTCCCAGTCAAGGTGCCACCCACACCACAGGTACCTCTCTGGGATGTCTGTGGGGGGTGACAGACCCTTCTTGGCCACATGATTTGGGCAACACCCATGCCCTCAGACCTGCCAGTAGAGCAGCAGTAAAGCAGTGAGGGTCCTTCACCAGTGACAGTGCCTGGCACCTTCACCACAAGCTCTTTCCTCTCCACCTGAGGAGCAGCCAAGTGCACAGATCCCTCCCCAGCACCAGAGGTGCTCCTTTCAGCTATGCAGTAAAGCAGGCAGAGCAGCTGGCCAAATCTGAAGAGAACATGAACATCACTTCTGCTTATTCGTTTTTAAAAAGTCCCCAAGGGGTACTGCCAAGGCACACGCTGCCACCACTTACAACACAAAACTACACAGTCTTCGTTCCTCTTTTTCGGTTTAAGCAATGGAAAAATAGAGCCACTTGTACTCCCACTTCCTTCCACTGCAAACCTCTTCTTACAGTCAGATACATTCTCCAGAGAAGTGTGACATTGCTCTTGCACAGTGCAGGGGGGTTCTCACACTAAACCAAGAAGAAACTCTGATGGAGAGAATGAGCAACACCTGCATTTCACATTTTCTAGAAATAAGTAAAACATTTGCTAATGAAGGAAGTAGCTACTAGTGAATAATTGCCACTGAGAGTCTTATTAGGGACTTACAGACACAACAGAGGAGCAGTATTTAATTTACAGTCTGCTCTGCCTCTCCCTCCTCCTCATGCCATTACATGAGTTTGGGGAGAAAGCAGAGATGAAAGGGAAGGCTTTGCTGTAAGATCGATGCTGAGTTCGGACTGGCCAGCATGGCAGATACACCCAAAATGCTGACAGGTCTGGTAAAGCCTCCAAAAATACATCAAACACCACAGAGGAATCAGCTTCTCTCCTTCTTCCCTGCACAGATAAAACATTTGGGTCAACTGCTGGATAAGGAATGAAGAATCACTTCATGAAAGAAACATTTGTGATCATGATACTTAGAAACTAAGTCCAACCAAAAAAAGCCATTGTAAAGACAATTTTATTTCCTCTAATTTGTGCTAGATTCACTGAAAAATGCAGAAAATTCCAAGAAAAAATTAACAACAAGGAATTTTGAATCAGAGAAGGAGGGGAAACAAAGCAACCAAACAACTGAGTTCACACATCTGGTCATATTAAACCTTTGCTTATGGAAAAGAGGAAAGAAAAAATTGATATTTTTTGATTGACGAAATGGGTGCCAGAGCCCACATGATTATTTCTCATAATTATTGTTGGGTTTTCATTGCCAAATGAAATGTTAATGCTAGAGAAATTCATATGAACAAAAGAAAATTAAAGCCTTTTTCCCTCTCTTTTAATGATCATTGGTACCTGTCAAGACTGTTCAGCTACATGTAATGTCTATTCGGGAGCAGGATGGGAAAGCTAATTTGGGCTTCAGGAATATGTTTTGTGGCCTTTAAAAGAGAATTCTGCCTACACTGTTCAAGTGTTACTGCCAAGATGGGAGCAGGTCCCTGCCACCTTTAATGAACTACTGACACACACTTTTAGAAATACCCAAATTAAATCCTTTTCAAAACAACCCAAACAAATCTCTACATACTGAGAACTATGCACCCAGGGTACGAATGAAAGAGGAGTCCTCCAGGAGAAATACATCACTCCATAAGCCAACTTCTGTAACTGTAACTCTTCAGCTAAAAGTCACGGTGGGTGTGGGACAGTGGCCTCAGAGGTACCCCCAGCTGCCCACATGGGCTGCTCTGGCCCACAGCTTGGTGGGATGCTCCTGCCAAAGCAGGTAAAGCAGCCCAAAAATCAGACTGGAAATGAGTGCAAAACACTGAGGGTGGACACAAGCACCCTGTCGGTGCATTTCAAGCAGAGGAAATACTGGAGCATACTCTGAGTTTTGCACTGTCCCTTAAATATGGTAATTCTCTCAGTTCCTAGGGAGAAGCCACACTAAAAAGAGTCTGCAGCTTTGAAAGTTTGGATGTGGAGGTCTTACTGATTTGGACAGGGCTGTCTTTGGTCTGGGATCAACCTTTCAATAATTGTACCTTTCAATAATGTCCAGATGCATAATAAAATAAAATATTCTTCTTGATCACAGAGTTTTCAAAAAGACAGTTCATCTTCACATGACTCTGTCTGTGAAGAGGGTGTAGACCCTTTATATCTGGCCATTGAAAACTGTTGCAAAGACACAGATCTTCAAATGATACATCAGTGTAATAACAATTTTCAGTTTGCAGCAGTGCTTATCCTAAGATCAAGTCAGGAAAGGTTGCAAAATCACATTCCTCTTGCCCCAGTCAAGCAGCTATGCAGTTAAAGCAGACTGACAGGGAAAAAGTTATTATAAAAGCAATGTATATCATGCACTGGAACATTGGAGTGTATCATTAAAAATCAAAGCATGAAAAGGAATACACAGTGGAAATGTCACAATGCCAATTAAAACTTAAGATGATCTGTAATCTAGGTATGACTTTTTACTATGATTTTAAAAAATAGGGTAGAGAGGGATTAAAACACTGTATCAAAAATCTCTATTAATTTTATTATGTTTACTATTACTTTGATGGCACTGTAGCCTGGGAAGACAGAAAGTTAAGCTGTAGATCACAGAAGAATTAATGAAAGTATCAGCACTGCATGAGAAAGAAGAAATGACAGTTTTTAGGACAAAGCTTTGACGCTTTAGACAGTTTTGAGTTTGTTTAGTAAAAACAGGTTAATTTTCCTAACCACAGCCACTACACATGGGTATCCTACGTGGAAGGTAATGGATTTGCATAAGAAGCAGGAAGTTTACACTTACTAAAGGTTTACTGAATTTGTGTCATGCGTTTTCAGCAGATCTAATCAAGAACAAATATGAATTCAGGAAATGTGAAACAAAGAATTGGAGTTTCTTCTGGTAAATTGCCTCTGAGGCAAGACAGAAACCAACTAGTAAAACCCTGAGTCTTCCAGTTGCTTTAGGAACTGAAAGAGGCAGGCTGGTGCTGACTTCTATAGAAGATGCCACAGCTCTACTCTGTGCTAACACAGATAGTATGTGCTTGAAGATATGCTTGCAAAACTCAGTTTCCCTTAAAACAATCTCATTTCAGAGACTTCTAACATTCATTTCCAATGGATAAAATTGTCTTTGCCAGGGCCTGGCCAGCATTAAATTCCCCCAGCCCCTATTCAAATGCACTGATTAAAACACAAGAGATACTTTCAGCTCTGTCAGAGAGCAGATTGCTTTAGAAACTGAGCTGGATCACCTTCCTAGCAAGCATTTTCTTGCCATCTTTTCCACAAACCTAATTCCATAAATTGCAACCATTCGTATGGAAAGTAAACCATCAAAGTCCAGAACCCACAGCTGTAACTTAAGGTAGGCACTAGATGTAAGTGTAACCCAGTAACAGCTGTCTCTGCCAAAAATGTCCATCAGCACGTGTGTTCACCTAACCAGACACCTAGGTCAGTATAACAGAGCAGGAGGGTATTTGATTACTTCCTTGAAAAATGCTTACTTTTTAAAAGTTGTTTATTTCACCTCAAGGAGCAGTCCTCATTTTGCAAAGTCAGAATGTTTCACCTCTTGCAAACGCATTTTTTTTCCAAGACTCTTCAAGGCAAAGGAATAATGAATTCAGAGAGTGGAGCACTAAACAACAGCCTGGCAATGCAAACAACCCACAGTCCTCTTCGCTTTGAAAATCACCTTCAGCTGGGGTTTCCTGTACAACTGCCTGTACTAGAGTCTTTAGCCAGCTAATAGTCACAGAGACCACGTCCTCCTCTCCCTTTCTCCCATTCCCAGTCCCTCCTGTGTCTTGCAACATCACAGATGGATGAAGGCAAAAATAAACTAATGCTCAGCTACCATTTCTTGCATTTTCAGTGTTCCTGAGAAGCTGGGATAGACTGGTGCTTTGCCGGAATGGTGTGACAGAGAGTAATGAAAAGCTCAAGTGCGTGTCCACCAAGAAAAAAAAGGAAAAAGAAGTGCCTTATCTTGTTTAAGAATAAGAATCTTCACCACAAACTTCCTTCCGTGTTAATTTTAACCTTTTCTGAAACATATCTTTCCAAGTTTCTTTCCCCTTTGCTCTGCAGAGAGGTTAACATCACTTCTGTAAGAATAAATTAATGTTCCATTTGTACAAACCAGAGTCACACCATAAAACTACACACCTTTTGTGTTCTCCTTTACACATAGCCTAAATTCAGGAATAGTGTGATCCATGAGGAGGATCACAGAGGTCTGAAAAGGTTTTTGTCCACCTTTTGCCCTAAAGACTTATCAGTTGATTCAGACTGCCACAGATAGAGAAGACCAGTGGAACATTTGTGTTGGCCAGATGGAAATCTCTGGTCTGGAACCACACACGTGCAGACTGCAAGTCTATTCCACACAGTCCTGTTATCACACAGTGGCATTAAGGGCTCTTTACAAATGTGCTCAAAAAACCCTACAAATTCTTTCCATAAGAAAAATCCCGGTATCTCTGTTCCAAAGTTTTGTTTGGGCCTCAGCCAGAAATCCTCACAGAGGCATTCCTGAACAACCCTTTAGGATGACTGCAAGCCAGTCTCAGGAATTTCTCTTGATGGTCTACATCTTATATGACAAGAGGGACCTCTCATGTCACCTGTGCAGCACAAGGTCCTGGCCTCTGGGGCCAAGTGCAGGAACTGCCTCTGAGAGGTTGCTGCCTGATCAGGGTGACAAGTGATGTCCATTTGAAGTGACCTTCAAAGCTTTGTGAATGACAATCTCTGACCCTTGTTATCTTTAAGTGATTTACCCAAATTGTACACAGAGTTGCTCTTTAGTTCATTACCCTTTTTAAGCCTTACATTGCTAAAACCACAGTATTAATTTAAAATGAACACAATATTCCTAACTCCAATAAAAAGGTCTGCTGTGAAACCACATGTGCTTTTCTCTCCACATCTCAGGTCTCCTTTCATATCAATGCTCACAGGCATTCTTTTCTCTCTTGAATTTTACACACTATTTTCAAAGCTATCTTTTATTTTCTTGTCTGCCCACTGTTGCTCATCTCTTCAGACCATGACCTGGGATCCAGCAGGTTTTCCACACCTGCAAACTTTCATCCCAACTAAAAATAAATTATCATGGACAAATTTTCCAAAGAGTTCAGAAAATTCGAAGAGCCTATAGCCACACTAAACCAATAATTATAGGAGAAATAGCTCTTTCATTGAGTCTATGTGAAATAAAAACCTATATTTTATATATTGAACATCTATATAACAATATAATATACTGTAGAATACAGTATATTTCCAGTTGGAAAGGACCTTCAGTGATCATCTAGTCCAACTGCTTGACCACTTCAGCCCACTTTAATCAGAAGTTAAAGCAAATATAAAAAGGACATTGACCAAATGACTTTTAAAATATGTCAGGTTTGGGGCACTGATCACCTCTCTGGGAAGCCTGTTCCTGTGTTTGACAGCTCTTTTGGTAGAGAAATACTTCCTAATATCTAATCCTATAATTATATGTATAGCAATAATTACATAAAATATTTATATAATATTCCTATTATGAATTTTTGATATAAATTCCTAATGTTTTATCATACCTTTTATTGTTTTCCCATCTTTCCTCATGTGTTATAACAAGATAGCATAATAGGGTACAACAATCTGTAAACTCTAATGCATTAAAAAAAAACCCAAAAAAGGTTGGTTAACAATAACCTACCAGAAATGCCATCATTACCTACTGCTAACATGAACTACAACCTGCAAAAGCAGAATTATTACTCTATTTTTGTTACATGCCTCCCTGGACACCTAATCCTGATAACTGTCCAAGACAAAACACTGGGCTCTGGGACCTTTGATTCAGGCTTTGACACACAAATCACTCTGGAGTCTCTCTTCAGATTTCATTTAAGACAGAGGCAACTTGTATATTTTGAAACAATCATCCTGGTGCATAAATCATACACTAGTATCTGAAAAACCCTTTCGCAATAATTTACCTAAGAATTTGAAACCAAGAAGAGTACACTGAGGTTAAGAGGAGTCTGACCAGTTAACCTAACTTAAAAAGTAAAAAAATGACACATTTATTAACTCTGGAGGAATCGAATAAGCAAAATCTCACAAACTTGTCCTTATACTTTCAACTCATAGCCACTCAAATGGAGAGCAGCCTTTTCACAAAGAAAGGCAGCTGGGTACTGCTGCCTGCTGAACAGGTCACCAGCAGTATCTAAGAGTTAAGCCTAACCACATATACCCTTTGAAACCTCTTCCATCTACTTCCTCCTTTCAGTTAACCATATTTACTCAAAATTGATCTGCAAATTGCATTTTTTAACATAAAAAAATCCTTAGGATAACATGGCCTAGTATAAGTTTCAGACTCTAAGAGAAGTAACCCCCTATAACTCTGAGCATATTTTTAAAATTTTACCTGAGCAGAGAAGTCAATTAGCTTTGGAAGCAACAATTTACTTCCTTCGTCACTCTTCAGAAAATCCAGCAAACTCCCTGTTAAAACAGAGAAAGATTAAATCAGGGCATCTTATTATAAAAATAAAGAACCACATTGGTTCCCCAGTTTTCTGGATAACAGAACTGACGCAGTGAGGTATTTTGACATATTTTCAAGTTGACTACAGTAAGGCAGTCTCTTTGCATGATTTAATGACAGGAACACCCAAATCAGCATGTCAGACATTCAAGCTTTGCTATTGCCCTGGCTGTAGAAATTCCCATGAGACCATACCTCAGTTCCATGGTGCTGAGTTTGATAAGCACCCTAGTCCGTGGGCCATCAGGAAAGCTCTCTAGGAGAATCACATGCATCAATCCTTTCCAAGTCATACAGACTAAGTGCCTCAATATTTGTTCATTAAGTTGTCAGCAAAATTGATTGAGAACAGAAAAAAATCAAGAAAAATTCCTACCCAAGATAATCTGAGAGGGAAACTTGGCATATTTTGTGCCGTAATGCTCTATAGAGTCCTTTCCTAGCAGTGCAGCCACTCTTGCAGGGCCATTCCTCACTCACCTTATTACACACACTTTTATCAGTTCAAGACCCCAAGGTTTGTTTCAATTGTCTTGCCATGATACCAGAAACAAATTTAGCTAGGGAGTCCAAAGGAAATAGAGCTATTCTGGGGGTTATCCTCTGATTCAGAAACAATAGAAAATGCTGCATTTAAGAAAACTGTAAAAATTGTTTATCTCACGAATACAGTAATGAGTCATAAAATGAAAGCCCTGGCCCCTCTTAAGGATAGGTGCTCCTTCCCTTAATATTTGAACATTCAAAAATAACTCTATCGTTCCTTTCTTTAAAAAGAAAGGGAACTAGTTTAGGAGAAGCAAAAGAGTTCACTAAACTATTGCCTGCAGATTGTCGTGGTTTAACCCCAGCCATCAATCAGGCCTCATGCAGCCACTCACTCACTCCCCACCAGTGGGACCAGGGAGAGAATCAGAAGGGTAAAAGGTAGAAAACTCATGGGCTGAGATAAAGACAGATTAATAGGAAGAGGAAAAGCAAAAACTGTGCACACCAGCAAAGCAAAACAAGGACCTAATTCCGTTCTTCTCATGGGTAGACAGGTGTTCAGCCATTACCAGGAGAGCAGGGCCCCATCACATGTAATGGTTACTCAAGAAAACAGACACTGTCAATCCAAATGTTCCTTCTTCCTTTTTCTTCCCCCAGCTTTATATACTGAGTATGATCCCATGAGGTCTGGAATATCTCTCTGGTGAGTTGGGGTCACCTGTCCTGGCTGTGTCTCCTCTCACCCTCTCATGCACCCCCAGCCTCCTCACCAACAATGTGAGAAGGCCTTGGCTCTATGTGAGCCCTGCTGAACAATAACAAAAACATCTCCATATTATCAGCCCTGTGTTCAGCACAAATCCAAAACACAGACTGGGAAGAAAATTAACTCTGCCTCAGCCCAAATCAGCACACAGATCCGATGTTTTTCTCACCTTTTGCCATGAATTCTGTTATAATATAAATAGGCTCCTCCTTGGTCACTACAGCATAAAGCCTAACAAGCTTATCATGCTGAAGTGTTTTCATGAGGTTGGCTTCTTCCAGGAAGGCTTGCACAGACATTGTTCCAGTCTTCAGAGTCTTCACAGCCACTTTGGTACTGTTATGATAGTAACCTACAAGGAGGAAATACGATCTGAAGTCACTCTGTAGCCCACAGTGTCCCAACTAGCTGGAATTTGTAAAGCAGGTGAGGTTGGATTCCAGGAATAGCTAAGACCGTGACAGCAAGTGCCAGATGTAGCACAAATATTTATGCTAGAATTCCTTTTTATTTTGCAACTTATACAGCACCGCAGAGAAAAATGATCTATTCCCTATGTTTAGAAATCACTCATCTGAAAAAAAAGTAAAGCAAGCAAATGATCTTACTTCATATGAAGCTTCCAGTAGCCCCTAAAATACTTGGTCAAGGCATGTTTCAATCAATGTTCATTTAAACTGCCTCAGAACAACCGAGTCCAAGGACTGGCTGGAAGATTCTGAAATATCTTAAATCCCCTGATGACATTTATTTCATGCGTGCCACTCTCATGCTCATAACCCTTCCTGTAACCCTTAGTGCTCAAAATGGAGCTTTACAGGAAAGTGCAGTCAAAAGGTTCTTGTGACCAACAAGGACACACTGCCAGGACTGCAATCCTGCAGTGCTCAGCACAAGATTTAAAACCTGATAACTTCTTATCACACAGCCCATGCCAGGAGTGGAGGAGAATGTAGCTGTGGTTCATTTCTCTGTTTAGCAAACCTTCTAATGTAACATTCTAATTATATAAAAAGCAACTATCAGTAAAGAGAAAACTGGCAAATTATTTTCAGATTTAATGTCTGCCAAACATTAAACAAATGTTAAATAGCATTAAAAAATAGAGTAGCAAGCACTGATCCTAAAGTTTATCTTGTGAAGTCATTTAATTTGAAAAATAAAAGAAATAAAGGAGTGAGAAAGAGGGATATAAATGCAACTTTTATCCCCACCATACCCAATGCAACATTGTACAAATATTTCTCAGAAGAGGTAAAACCTTCATGACTCAACAAAATAATCTCATTTCCTTATTCAGCAACAATCTGGATCATTGCCATGATGGATGCACCTCTAAACTGGAATCCACCATTTCCTCATGCTATCTATCATCCAACAAAAGAAATCAGTGGCCAAGCAAGCACCTAGTTTCCAGATCTTAAGTGGTTGCTCTGAAAAGAGCACTCCATCTTTTTTGAAGAAGGATCATCACCTGAGAAAAGCCACTATGTCACAATCACAAAATATTTACCTGTATGATTATTAAATCTATTTTTCCAAACATGGTCAGGTAAAAACATAACAAAGACATTTCTCTAAGTTACCTAGTAGTAAGAAATTACAGCTACACGTCAAATCTGCTGTTAAAGCTCAGGTATATGATTTATAACTACCAGAAAAACAAAACAGATATAAAATATATTTCTCTCTGTTTAAGAAGCAGGAAGATTATTTGTATCATTTCTACTATTCCATCCCATGCTCTAAAACAGAGTATGAGCTCCACTCTCAATTTGTTGAATTCTCTACTGAACATACTAATTAATCCAACTATTTCAGTGAAGTAATTATGACCAACACACTTAACATTAACTATATAACAGCATTTTACATTCACTAGAGATATCCAGTGAACTTGGGTCTTTCTTACAGATAGTTTGCTTTACTACAACACCTCTGTGATACTGAGGTTTTCTGCTGTAAAAAAGTCTACCTTGACCCTCCAGCGATAATGTACAAAACAAACAGCTGGTGAGAGCACTAAAAATACCAGATTTTGGATTTCTCTCATGTTCATTTATTTCATCAGGTATTGGGAGGGATGGGACACCAAAACAAGGTGGCTGTGAGCCCTATGAGCACACTCTGGTATTTCTAACAACTGCAGAAGAAAATACACTTCCAAAGCACATATTAATTATATTCTAATTCAGAGCTTATTGAATAAGATAATCTTTTAAACCTGAGATGCAAGCAAGATGTGACTCATTAATAAACTACACCATAATCGCTGCATTTGCCTTGTTAACTTTCCTCTTAGCCCTGCTTGAGAATTCTCTTCATGGATTATTAATACCACAGAGCATCATGATTCACATCATATCAGTTCACACTAGGAATAAAAATGCATAAAACATAGACCCTGCTCTTGCAGTGCTGCTCTGGTTCATCACATCACTAAAGCAGTTGCTCAGAGGCACTGAACTCCATGGTCTAAAAACCTTTCATACCATGGCAGGAAGTCTGTCTCTTTGCAGTTTTAGCTACTGTTAAAAGCCAAATGTGAAGCAAGCAGTAGTATGAAAGTCTGAGGATTGTGTGATGATGTCTCACGCAACAAGCCATGTTCTTCTCTGCATGTTAGAATTGAATTCTGCAAAAATTTTAATGTTCCAGGTATTTATTTTGGGGTTGATTACTATTATTTTAGCAGAGTAGTATCTTGCATAGCCAGGTTGTCCCCAGAGTCTTGCAAGGGCTTAATCAGGCCAAGGTGTGATATGAACTTAGACAATTGAGGTTGAGCCTACCATTTCTGAACAGGACTGAAGAGGCAGAGCTTTGTGAACAAGCCTCTAATATGCACCTTTCTCCTTCTTCTACTTTTCCAGTAATTCCCTGCAGGGTATACTGGGAACAACTTGTTTAAGCTATGGAGATATGACACTGCCAGAAGGCAGACAATGGCTGGAGCAGTTACTATTGGAGGAGGTACTGAGAAAGAGTCTGAGGAACAGCAGTTTCTCTGCATCCAATTGCACGTCAGCACTTTTCTCCTTCACCCACTTCAGCCATCACTCAGCTGCAGAACAGAATAAGGCAGCAGCAGCTCCATCTCTCACTCATCTCCACACAGCCCATTAAATATGAAGGCAGAAAGCCCAGGCTGCACAACTGATCATCAAAATGATCATCACACAAACACTAACTTGGCAGCCTAAACCCAGAAAATCTCTACAAAATTAATAAAATTGCACTTATATTGATAGAAAATACTGGAGAACTGATCACAACTTTTCTCTGTGTGAAAGCAATTCTTCAGAGCTGGAGGAGATGCACCTGCCCATTCCATAAAACAGATTCTCTGCACAGGTCATACAAGAACACAGCCAAGTGCTTGGGGCATATAGAGGCCTCCTTTTTGTTCCTAGGATTTTCTTACTCCTTCCATAATAAGTTAATTTCCTCCAAACTGTTCAAGAGGAAGATGTCCACATGGAAGCCAGAAAGTAGTTACAGAGATACTAAAAAGAAAAGACTACAAAAGCTATAACTGCCTATCTTCACATTGCAGTGTCAGTATTATCTCTATATTTCCTTATCTCCCAGAAACACTCAGAAGGCACCTGTGGAAGCCATCTGTGTCCAACACCCCCCGGGACAACTAGAGCTGGTTGTCCAGGATTGTGTCCACTTGGCTTTTGATTCCAAGAATGGAGACACCACCACCTCTCCAGGCAGCCTGTGCCTGTGCTTGGTCACTCACAGAGTCAGTGTTTGGAAGGAACCTTCTGTGTTTCAGTTTGTGCCCACTGCCCCTGATCCTGGGCACCACAGAAGAGCCTGGCTCCATCCACTTTGCATACCTCCTTCAGCTATTTATATACACTGATAGGATCCCTCTAAGCCTTTCCTCAAAAGCGAGATGCTCCAGTCTCCTCATCATCTTTGTGGCTCTTTGTTGGATTTTGTCCAGTAGCTCTACAACTTTCTTTATTCAAAAGCACAATTCGTCTGAGTGGGACACTGTTCCCTCTGAAACCACAATTCTAAGTATCCTTTATCAAGAACAAATTTATTTAGTAATTAAACCATGGATCAATATTTCTCTCTAATTCACATGATGGCTGAAAAATAATTTTGTTCTCTGTGAGGAGACAGTGTGACAACCAGCTCTCAAATCAGGAGAGCACAGCAACCAGATTATTGCTCGGTACCTCTACATAACTCCCTAAATCCCTGGATGATCATTACAATACACGGTGTTTGCTGACACCCTGCACCACACAGCTGACCTAATATGCTTTTCCATCTTGAACGTCCTTGGTTCTAAGACTAACCATGCTCCTGATTTGAGAGGATCTGTGCCATGCAAATCATTCTCTTTCGCTTCAGAAAGAAAGCAAAGAAGAGGAAATGCAGCAATCGCTTTCACAGTACATTAGTTTTTCTCACAGTGCAGAAATTCAGACATAGGGTTCAGGTCCAATTTAGATGTTAAAATAATGACACAAACAAGAGGAACCATCTTGAAGCAGAAACACCCTTTTAAAGTTTTAATCTTTTCTGTGTGTATGTGCAGAAGTAGTCACTTCCCAAAATGATCTGCATTTTCAAGCAGGTGATTAGCTCCTGCCACAAAGCCTTCCACAGTGTTCCAGTGTAAGTTAAACATTTGTTGCCCTGGTTTATCAGACAGAAATAACTGCACAATGGTTGACACTTGTCCTGACTACTATCTAAACTGCCATTCACGTTTATCATAGCTAGAGAGTTTCTTAAGCCTTTTCTCATGGAGGCAGATAAAAAGCTGAATTTGACTGTATTATATTAGCGACGTGTTGCTTGCACTTTTTACATGATTTATACCAAAAGATTGCTACATGGCAGGAGGCATCTTCTTCACAAAGGGACAGTGAAATGTCCATACACAATTCACTAAAAGACAATGTTTCTTTCTATTTCATATTCTTTAACACTTTCTGATTTGAAATAAAATTCCGAGAGGCTCGTGGATTTTGATATTCAGGAGCCACATCTTACTAAAATCTTTTATTTCCACCTCAAAACATAACCAAAAACTCTACTGTCTTTGACCACCTAAATTACAGTGCTTACTCAATAATTTTTTTCATTTAAAAAACACCAAAAGGATTTGTTCTACTTTCTTGTCAAGTATCTACCCCCTTTCTTCTCATGAGAATGTATATTCTGGGTCTGATTTTGCTGTTTTACAAGTATATAGGATCAGGTTCATGTCCACTATGTTTTTGAATGACTCTGAAATGACACTTCCTTCAGAGTTAAATATTCATTTCAAAAGAACAAACTTACCCATCCAGACTTCTCCAAACTGACCAGCTCCAAGTTTCTTCACTAATTTAATCGATTCCCGTGGAATTTCCCATGCATCTTTATCCCATGGTTTTTGAGGTTTGGGACTAATACAGGCCTTTTCCAACTTTCTGCATAAGCCATCTGATTGCTCTGGTTTTCAAAGAAAAAAACAAAATACAAATAACATTATACTCCTGTGCCGCACGACCTGAGACAAACATTGCATAATTGCACTAACCAGCCCACAATAATATTAAAAATAACCAGATGCTATGATGAAAATGTAACCTTTCTGGTGCTTTCATGAAAGTTTAACGTCTCTGATCTGAAATTTCTCACTCAGAGACAAATTCAATAAAAAAGTATCACATGCATCTGGTTACTGTCAGATTATTAAGGGGTTTTAGTACAATTTGCACCAAGTAAATACAATATCAGACCTTATTACTGACACTATGTAGATTAAGATGCACATTTGAGTCAGGTTTGGCATCTGTATTCTGAATTTACCATTAAATTTTCTTGCAACATGGTTTCAGAATGATGTGCATGCAAGCATAAGTATGTCAACATTATTTTTCTCCAGACACTGACCAGCTATAACTTTTATATGAATGTTGAACAATTCTCAGGTTTTCCAGCTATGTTGAACAGCTAGCACACATAACTAACTATTCAGAAAAAATTCATGGCCAAGTCCTCAGAATGGCTTTGAAAAATTACTATGTGATTTTATATCCTACATTTTTTTGTCTTGTCTTTATTCCCAGTTACAAGATTAAAAAATCTGCACTTTGGAGCTATCCAGCAGGAGATTATGCAGAATGAGAAGTCAGTTTTCCAGTTAAAACATAGGTAGACTTATCCCTTTTTCTTCCCCCCTTCTCTTTTTTTAAATAAATGTACACATTCTATGTGGGTGCACTTTTACTTCTTTGAAGTATATGGAATATTTCTTCCTTTAAAAATAAACAATTAAACACATTTACAGGAAAAATAAAACCTATTTCACACTCAACACTAGGTACAAGACAACCTTCACAAGTCTATATGTGTTTCTCCGAATTATGAATAAAAATTTACTCTCAAATAAAATATTTACAATGTAGGCAGTTCTTATTATAGCTTCACATCATCCTAAGATTGATGAATTGCATTATAAAGCTAGTCTTCATTTTACAATGGTATGCCACAGAGCAACCAGCACTAGATCTGGCTATGGTAACAACAATACTCAGGTTCCAATCAGTTTTACTTTATCTTTGATAACATGCGTGCTCAAATTATTTAGAAAAATAAAGAAAAAAAAAAAGTAAAGCTTTGAAACAAAAGAAACCATTTATTTTCCTTCACAGGAAATAATGGCTGCATTTTATTAAATAATTCACTAAATGATGTAACTTACTTTGATAATGTTTGATCATGTCATTGATGTTAGGAAAAGTTATTCTTGGAGAGATGTAAAATCCTCCATTGTCTAGACTCCTGATTTTGTAGTGCTTAATAACGTCGCCATGCTCCGGATCATAGTCTCGTATGGAGAGAGAATAGCTGCCTGTGGATAAGGAAGGAATGCACATTAACAGATAGCAAAAATCTACAGAGTCCACACATGCACAGCTGAGCCTAAGAAAACCACCATTTTGTCTGCTTTTCTTTTTACACCCTTATTTCCTCAAAAAGCATTTTGCAATCCACAGGAGGAAGTTAGCAAAAACCAGCCCTGAACTGGTCACCAAAATGCTGTAGCCACACTTTCTTTTTCGATCTTATTCAACAAACTCACTCGTTCCATATTCCAGGCAGCTCCACACTCAGGGCTGTCACCCTGCTCATGCAGAAGCTGAAATCTGGAGATCAGCATTTTGAAAAAGGAACATGCTGGTTGTCATGAATAGTTTGGAGATGGCTTCAGGCATAGAGGAGGGAGAGGAGGTCTGTAGATCAGCTAGATCTGCTGATCCCTAGGCAGTCCTAGGGAGCCTAACATCATCTGGGATTTAAACTGGGCATCTACCTTTAGCTACAGCACTCTTTGTTTCTTCTACTTCGCAATTCTTGTCCATTTTCAAAGGGTAAATAGGGATCTCACCCCCTTATCTCTTTTCACACACATATCCAGTGATTCTGGAGGTACTTTGCCTTACTCTCAGTATTCTAAGAAGAATTTAGGAGACTTCCTTTGACAACTTCATTTAGGAGTCTTCAACTGAGAGCAGAGTGATATGGGCCCATTACAAATGATACTTAAGTCAAAAAATCTGCAATATTAGAGCCAAAAAAGCTACCCTGTGGCGTGGAGAGGCATGACCTGCTGAAAGGTTTCATGTGTCTTCCTCTGGAGGATGCAGTATTACAGCATCCAGCTGGAAAATCCATCCAGACTCACAGTCGGAGTCCACAGGCTAGGGCAGAACTTCCCATGTCCTTCTCAAAGTCCCAGCTGAAGAGCCTGGAGACTTCACCAAGCTGTTCAGCACAAACCACTTTGTTTACAGCACAACATTTTACCGAAAAGCTTTCTGAAAAGAATCCCACTACACTGTAGAACTGAAAATCCTCATTATGCACTAACTACAATTTTAAATTTGTAGCAATGGGTACAGACCCAATAATGGAAGATTATGGAATGCAGCAGCTACTATTACAGTAACATGTCTTTCAGTAAAGGAGTCACAAACATGAAGAAGAGAAAAGATGCCACTTCATTCATTCCTGCTTCTTGTCAGCATAATCACACACATAACACTTTTTTTTCCCCCCCTTATCTCAGCTTTGGGTGTTAGCCTGCAACTCTCTTCTCTCTTTTTCTGGTAATTTGCTCATTCTGCTCACTCCTACAGAACTGCAGAAAATTCACACAATAGGATGCACTGCAACTACTCCACATCCAATGCCAATTTTTGTGTAGACTGACTGCACGTTTTTATCTCTATATCAATTCCAAGTACCACCCCAAAACCTACCTTTTAATGTTTCACTTTCTCTGATAAGGAAAGCCCCAGGACCATTTCCTGGAGCCAGGAGTTGTCTTTCAGCATCTTTTCGGGTTATGTCTTTGAAGAACCATCTGAAAAGTATTTCAAAGAGTTAGAACCACCTCTTTCCCCACCCACAAAGGATACACCACCAAGGTGAAGAAGTTTATCAGAATTTGGAGACTGGGAGAACTTACTCTTCTGTTTCCAGGGTGTTTACTTTTGCTACATAGTTGCTGGGAATGAAACCTTCTTTTCTTGTAGTGAGAGATTTTGCTCTCCACCATTCTCCGGATCTGAAAAACAAAAACAAATAGTATTCACAGGAAAGGAAAATGATAAATTGTTATTTAGGTTCTAGTCTGCTGAGAGCTTTTCCCAGGCTGGAGAGAGAAGCACAATCTTTCCTCTGAAGTCAAGAGTGCCCTGAGAAGCCACTGGCTCCACTGGATCAATGTTTGATCACTGTTACTGAGGCCAGCTGCAAAGTCAGAAAACCGTAGACTCAAAAATGGTTTGGGTTAGAAGGGACTCAAAAGACCATCTCTGTCATGGGCAGGAACACCTTGCATTGCAGCAGGTTGGTCCAAGTCCCATCCAACGTGGAACAACTCCATGAAGCATTTGTATCATCAAATGTAAAAGAGCTCACTTATCATCCATACACCCATTGTATGAGTAGGACTGTAGAGGGAATTAGATAAGCCCAAAGAAAATCTGCAATACAACAATATTGTCATACTTACTCCTCGATAACTTTCAGTTTTTCTCCTTTTTTGAAGGACAAGTCCTCTTCATGAATGCCATCATAGGGATACAAAGCTACCACAATGACTCCATGCTCCTCTGCGTCTACAAAAGTAGAAAGATAAAGGCACGTTCCCATCACTTTGCAGGCTGACATGGGCACAGCACACAGCTGTGAGATTTCTACAGAAACATACCTTGACTCACAAACCTCTGTCCTGGTAAGAGCTGTGCTTCTGGATTTGCCTACAATAAAATACGTCTTTAATTAAGCAGTTTTAGATCTTTGTGATGATCTTAAATCACAATTACATACTATACAGTTGCTTTACTATAATCTCATATGTCTTAAAAGGAAATGCTCAGATTTTTTTCCCACCATTCTTCAAAATATATATTATATATAAAACCATATATTATTTATATGACAAATTAAAATATAGTAAGTCCCCCTAGATTTTAAATTCAGCAGCTCAGACCTTGTGAAGGTGTGGCACAAGCTGTAGGGAGGAAGTTCACAGCTTTGGGACTTCTGCTGAAGAGACTTTAGGTAGGGCACTTAGGCAGGACAGTTATTACTGTGTAGCTGTCATGCTAAAGCACTACAAGTATGGTTATGCCACTAAGACTGTGCAAGGAAAAAAAAAAGTAATTAAAAAAAAAAAAGTAGTTTGTGATGTGTGTTCATTGACTGAGAGCACACTGAGTTCACTGTGTCAGCTGGGGAGAGAGGAGAGCAGGGAGCCATTCACACCTGCAGAGAGCAGGTCCCTGAACAAGGGCAGGCAGGAGACACAGTCTCCCCAGCACAGCAGAGAAGGTGGGGGAAAAAGAAGGTACCAGTGACGCTGCAAATCAGCAAACCCACTTGGTACCCAGCAGAATTCCCCATCCCAGCATCCTTCCTTGCAATGCCAGGCAGCAGACATGGAACACGTTAGCCTGCTCCCACCACAGCACAGTGCTGCTCCCTTCACCCCTGCAGCTCCCCTCCCATCCCTACCTACACACCTCAGGCAAGGCTGAGGAGTGGCCTTCAGTGAGTAAAGCTGACTAGAGCTGGTAAAGAACCCTGCATGATTACTTCAGCTTTTAACTGGAATAACCAACACCTGGATCCCATAGCTATTAAAAACCCACCGTCAATGCTTTAAAAAATGGATCTAGACTGCTTCAGGTTGTCTAGTGTCATCTACAGACATAGTAGTATCTACTCAAACATTGCCAAATTACTTTTATTATGCAGAAAACTATGACAAACATAACGTAGCAAACCACCATGTTTTAAATTTTATTCCTCTAGGTACTTATTCACTAAGGGTGAACTGCCCAACACTAAAAAGCCCAGTGGTGGATTAATGATAATTTGAATTTTTCCATGCATATGCTTTGGATTGAAATTTAAGTTATGCCAGTCATGCTTTGTTCTTGCTACAGGAGTTCTCTCCTGGGACTATCTACTTACTGGCCTTTGCTGTTTATTGGACGTTGGATCCCTCACATAAATAGTTCGTTCAGTTTTACGTACTGGTTGATTCTTCAAATCTAGCCCATCTCCATGCAGATTCTCTTTCCTTTTTGATTTTATACACCCCATATTTCCTGTTGAAATAAAAAAAGTATTAAACAAAATCATTGTGCTGAAAACCAAGCCCTTTCCCATGAAATCATCTGGGCTACATAGTAAAAATGTGCTTCCTTTCCATAAAAAATAGTCCATGGGAAAAACAACTGAAGGTTAGGCCCACACTGAAAGCTGTTTTCTGTTGCAAAGGAAAGAAATGACCATGTCTCAATCCACAGATGAAGTAAATAATTATTTACCATTTTTTCAAATTTTTAAATATTTTCTCCCCAATCTACCCTTCCCTGCCCAAACCCCTTGTATCTTTCTGATACTTCACTGAGCTTTGGAGTAGATATAACAAAAATGCAATTATTGTAAGGATAACTTTTATCTGTATATTTTAAAGAAAAAACGCTTTTGGAAGACAGGAAAAAATTCCTGTTCAAATTCTGAGAACTGCAGCTGGAACTAGCAATGCCTGTATCTCTCCACTTCATTTTGCAGATGCCAGTCTAGCAGGGAGCTCTGTTTGATTCAAATCCCTGTCTCACATGAGGCTGATGACTTGTGCAGTCCCAGCTCCATGGCAGACATGCTGCTACTGTGTCCCTCAGTAACGCATCTCCTTGTTCACACAGGCACGTTACAGCAGCCTGAAATACTCAATGTGTGTGCCGGTGATGGCAAACCCACCACACAATGATGTCTTTTCCAGTATAATTTAGAAGGCTAATCCTTCTCTCAGGATGTGCATCCATGCTAAATCAGATGAGATACAGCTGTTAGCATCTGCATGACTGGAACCTGACTGCTAATCCCGTGATACAATTACATAGTACTCCAGCAAACATATACACAACATTATCTCTGCAATCCTCCCTCCCAGGAGAGTAATTATACTTACTCTTCAAAGAATCCACTATCAATGCTTTTCAACCCTCTCCTTCCTTCCTCTCTCCCTCCTTTCAGGTCAGTGCTCTAATGCTAGGTTCACAGTCACATTTTCCCTTGCAGGCACACAGTCTCACTCCCCCCCTGCCCTAATTAATCTTTTAAGCCAGTTCTTTGAAGAACAATGTAAAACCTAAAATAAGAGCTCGGTGCAAATATAGGCTCAAGTAAACAAACACAGCTGAAGAAGCTAAAGCAGATTGTAAGACTCTCATCCCACTTTTACTTTCATCTCTAGGACAGAAAAGGTTCATTGGAGTGAACAGGTAAAGCAGTAGTAGAAGTGTCCAGTGGCAGACACCACTGTTTCAATGGGACAGTGCCTTGCAGCTACCAAAATTAACCACATTGGTCTGGGTTCATATTAAGACTTTTCACGCTTCTGTAACAATACCTATGATAATCACAATCCTAACTGATTGCAAAAACCAAGGCAACAAGCAGTCCCACATGGCAAGTCCCAACTTCCAACATCACCTTCATTTAATGTCCTACCCTGCCACTGAGGAAGCATTACATAATGACACATGCACTGTCCTATCCACAGGTGAAGTATTTTCTTCTAAATGTGGCAGGAGGATACTGCCTCTCCTACCTTTTCTACCAATTATCTGTCACCTATTGCCGACAAGTCTTGGATGTCCGGAAGATTTCAGCAGTAATCTGTGATCCTGATTTAAAGCAGCATTAGAACTCATTGCTCCCCTTCCTGTCTCCTCTTGAACTAAAAATTAAAGGAATCCTACAGAAAATCAATAGGCACTGATCAGGCAGACAATAAGTTTCCTCTTGAGTGTCAACTTTTCAGTGTTCCCACACATGTTTGAAAGCACTGGAGTACATCTCCATCCAGGAGCTTCCCTTAGAAGCAAACATCTTTAAAGCTTAATTTTATTGCTTCAATTTTTTTAACGTTCAGCTCCATGTGGGTTACATACTAGTTGTTTAGCAATACTGAGAAGGATTTTAAAATTTATTTTATTTATTTATAAATGTGGGTACATAGATGACTCTTGTTCTGTTCATAGGAAATTTCTATACACCCACAGGCAGACTGGTGTTTGCAAACTCACCCTAGACATCAGGAAGGCCAGTGTTTAATTACCTGCTGTATCTGCAAGAACAGGTATTTATCTACTTAAGTGCTAACCTTTTTGTTCTTGAATAGTCCTGCTCCTACAGAACAAAGAGCTGAAGTGGAGGGCATGAAGTAATTTGATCTAAGTTGTCAGCCAAAAATCCCTTTCCCTATTCCTGTAAGAAAACTGAGCACATCTTTAGAGACTGCAGCATGCCCAGTGTCAGTGTAAACTCAGAGAAAAGCATTTTTTACTCAGGTTTTTCTTCTGCAGCTGAAAGCACTTGAACAGCTTTAAGTTAAACCTGCTGTGAGGTTGTGCTGATAAGCTCAAGGTTGTCATTTGTTCATGACAGTAACAACTGATCAGTATAACTGTGTAGAGGTCCTTTGGAATCACACAAAAATTTACTTGATGTCATGTGAAATCACTCAAATACAGTTTGTGAGATGACCCTTGTGAGGGCTTCAAACAAAGAGAAGATCCTGAGCCTCATCATGAACCCATATATTTACTGAGTTCTTTTCTTCATAGAGATGAAAGTCCACAGTCCCCACAGGACATAGCTGGTTCTACATGAACAAAAAGCCCCTACAGTAGGTGCTGAAGCCCACAGCTGGTTCAAGGGAGTTATTGCCCCTTTCACTCCAGTAAAGCCCCAAGGACTGAACATTTAACGGGAGCCAGCTGATAACAAGGGTTTGCCTAAAGGTGAGCCCCACACTGCATTCTCCCAAAGCAGCCTTCTTTCACTCCAGCTCTGCTCCAGAACACGGATTACAGTTTAGCACATGGGGAACTGCTTCAGGAGTGGGATCCTGACCTAAGTAAAACGCCAGTGCAGGGTGGAGTGTATAAATAAATAAAACATTTCACTTGCTGCAAATGTTTGTTTGCTTAGTGCTCTGTTGCTGTGTCACAAGGAAGTGTTTTGTGCAGATAAAAAGAGAAAGAGAACACAGTAAGCAAAGAGGAATACAGAGAGCCCAGCATCATTACAAACCAAACTCAATTATTCTTTATCAGAGAAAAAATAATTTACGCATCAGAGAAAATGCTCCCAGTCTCTACTCAGATGTTTCCCATTCCAACAGCTCTGCAATACAGGAGACACTACCTCCTATTCATGCTTTTCCTTTATTGTTCTGTCCACACCCCTAGACATGAAAGATAAATACTGAATTAAAAGAAATTCTATTTAACATAGCTGTGAATATTTATAAAGACATCTAAAAAAGCAACAGCTTCTCTTTTAATAAAGAGCATCCTGTAGTTCATGGCTAAAAGGTAAACACACGTACTTAGGTTAAGAGCTGCAGCAAGGTGACAAGAATCTAGGTTCAGGCACCCTTCAAAAAGCCACAGAAGTATTCACAAGAGCTATCACACAAAGTCTCTGCAGCAGGTTTTTCCAAGACACTGATTTTGATGTCTACATTGGCCTTGAATTTTCCCTCTGAATCCCCTATCTCATCTTGCTACTACAGCACTTGGGTCTTAATTCCAAAATGGTTTGGGAGGAGTGGAAATCAGAAAGCAATGCAGCATTCTTTCAGGGTTAATTGCTGTCTGTCCCCAGAGTAGAAGTGCTTTATATGCCCTTTTCTACACTTCCAGCAAAGTAACGTGTCTAAAAACGCAATACTTCCTACTGCAAGCAGTCAAGTTTCATGTGACCATCACCTGTCCATCCACCATCAGCACCATTTGAGGTATCATTTCGTCCCAGTGCTTACCCTTTGCATCATCGACAAAGGTGAGCTCATTTTTCATTTTGTGTTCATAACCATTCCCTTGTGATTTTGTTACATACAACATCTATGGTGCATATTAGAAATTATTTCCTACAAAACCCACTTGGCATGTCTGGTCTTTTCTTGGCCAAAGTCATGTCTTCATGGTAATGATTCTGAAATCTTCATAGATTTTACTGTGGCTTTTCAAATAATAAAGTAACTTAAAATAATTAGAACCACCACAATGAGCATACAAGCTCTATTTTATCAAAGAAGTATGTGTTTTATCCAGTAAATACCTGTTGTTGAAAAGCTCAGTAATGATGTGAACACCAATGCTCTATATGGCTGAGGGTTTTAACTGATATAAACACACACATTTAAACAAGCACATAAATAAAATATATTTGTATTCAATTGAATACAAAGAGTAAACTCTTCAATTAAATCACAAATTTCTCATGCATAAGAATAAGAAAAAAATTAAGACCCTCAAATTACTCTGAGTGTTGAATATTGCTTTATATTTAAACTTCTGAATTAAAGAATAGGAAGCAATTGTTTCCATGTACATATAAAAACCCAACCGGTTTCACACCTAGAGCTTTAAAGGGGATTTAGAGAACAGAGGAGTAAATAGTTTTATTTTTAATATCTCTTTCAAAATTTGAAAACAATACCATTGACCTCCTCTGTTTTAAATGTTTCATTCTGGTCTTTAATGCCAGTTGGTCTGCTGCTACTTCGCAAGTTACAGTCAGAGGTAACACAGTGCTGCCTTCATCAGATCTCCTGAACTCCTGTGCATTTCCCTCAAGGTCGAGGCAGAAGTGTCTTGAAACTCAGAGTGATCAACTTAGATTAATACGGCTGGGAAGGAAGCCTGCTCTGCACAAGGACACAAACAACTGCTTTCTCAGAAGCTCATCCAACATTCTATGTCACTTCAATCAACTGTTCAAATTTATAATTCTATGAAAAAAAAAATTTAAAAAACCTTAAACGTAAGGACTTCATTTACCTTAACCTTCACTGCTTACTTTCACTTTATGTTGATCTGCTTCCACATCATCTGTGGTACCCAAGTGTTGCAAGGATCTCTTTTATCTCTGTTATTGGGACTAGGATGAGGACTATTTCTGGGAAACCTAGATTCATTTCTCACCCATCATCACATGGCAAAGCAACTGTCAAGGAATACAAAGCAGGAGTTTAACTAGAGGTGGTAAAGCTCAGAAATGGTTATCAGTACTCCTGTACACATGTGTGCCAGTGAAGGTTTGCCACTAGACCATAGTGAGAAAAAGAGCGACAAAAATAAATTATCTGTGGTTGGGAGCAATATGAAAGCATAAACTGAAGAGCAAATGAAAAGATGTTGTTTTCTGTTCCTTGCCAGTCTCAGAAGTTGTTAGATTTAAGCTTGTTCAGCCTTATTCTTATATCTGCAATTCACCATATATAGCTATATATTAATTTAATAGTATATCATATTATCTATAAATACGCATTTCAATTTTACTGTAAGTCCTGACTGTCTGATAACTTTCATCAAGCTAGACTCATGAAAATGCAGAAATCTGGGGTCAGCTTTCACTTTGAGCTTGTTTCACTTCCTACATCTTGTTTTTGCACTGGCAACCAGCATGGGGAACTTGAGCAGTTTCTTCCTCCCTTGCCTTTCTGCTAAAATGGTTCTGTATGTCTCAGCCAATCCTTGCCATGTGTTTTTTAATATCTTTTTAAATTTAGCTTATTTCTGTAGGTCTGGATCACCTCATCTCTGTGTCTCCCAAATGGAATTTATCCCTGATATGATACATGATATGATATGATATGAGATATGTCCAGGCCTAGACACACATGGGCACAAATCACCATGTGCTCCCTGCAATGCTTAGGGAAAGAAGCATGGATAACCTGAACCTACTCAGTGCTGGCTATGACAGACTTGCCCTGCACGGATTCCCACTGCTCCTCAGTTGTAAAAAGCCACAGTCCAGCTGCCAGTATTTAAAAGAAAATGGAAAAATAATGGGGGAAATCTTTTAACTGCTTCAATCATCTTCATGGAAATGGTGAGACAAAGTTGAAACAATATTTTGACATACATATCTATATAAACAAGCAAAGAAGAGAAACAAGTTAATCCCCAGTGTAACCAACATTACTGTGGCAGAAAAGTATGTAACAAGCACATTACTGTAAAATTTCCTCAAACCTGGTCTACCTTAAGTTAATCCCTCAAATTTTGCAAGGGTGCATGTCTGTCAGAGCAAGCCAACATAGCTATCTAGTTTATCAACCACGATTAGAGCAAAGGACTACTCTCTGGGAAAAGCAGATCTGTTCTAGGCAGCACAATCACATTGTACAAGCTCAGAAGCAAGTTTGCCATGCTCCATTTTTAGAGACATTAATGGGTGATGATGGGGAAGAAAAAAATATTATTGCTGAAAGGTTTCAGAACCTCATTCTGCTTTGGCTTAGAAGTTGCCACATAAGTCCCAGTCTTGAAAATGTTTTGGAGACAATAATGGCATTTAGCCCTTCATTCTCTTGGGAGATTAGGAAGTAGGAAGTAGTCACATCTTTTTCAGTCTCTCTTCAAGACTTTAAAAACCAAACCGTCTCAGTTTTTCCCATTTCCATTGGTTATCCTAGCAGACCTTCTCCACATCTGTTTCACTTTGAACCCATTCCTCTTAAGTACAGGAGGTTGGAGCTGCCCAGGTGTTTCAAGATGATTTTCAGCACTGCCTTGAAGCAAATAGTATTATTATTTCTTCCATCTACTGATATACATCACTCAATAAATCCCAGAAATTAATTAATGATTTTCACACTTTCATCACATTGGCATTTCATAATCATATGGCCATCCAATAAGACATCCAGGTTTGTACCACTTTTCTTTATGACAAACTAGTGTTACAGCAGATTTTCCTACCTCCTGTAGCATTATCATACACCCTGATATTAAATTTCTCCCCATTGTTTTCCCAGGCTATTCATTGTGCATGACATTCTCAGCCACCTGTGTGTTTCTAATGCCTCTTAATATCACAAGGGGCCTCATATTTTTTCATTGCAAATGAAAGTACTTTTTAAAAGTCTCAATGTAACGCTAATGCAACACCAGGAAACAGAAAGTGTTCCTGCTAAGAGACTGGTAGTGGTTCCTGTCTGCTGCACTTCCCCCTGTTCTGCTTCTTTTACAATTCCTTCCTAAGCAATTGAGACCAAGACAAATTCTACTTTGTCCATGCTGTCTCAGATTATTTTTATGCTTTCCTATGTCAGTTACAGACGGCATCACCCTACCACGTTCATGCTCCCAAACACCTGCATTCCTATTACACTCATACATCTATCACATTTCTATTTCCTCTGCAATGCTGTGTTTTGAGCCCTGCACCAGGATTTCTGCCTCTCCTCTTCAGAGCCCTGATTCCCAACACAAATGCACAACTGTCTAAGTCCAACTAAACCAGTCTAGGTGCACAGACACCTTCCCTGAATCCTTTACCAAGCTGACTACTGTTCTCAATGAAACTCTCACCATCCATTCCTCTGTCATTTGGTGTCCTGTTTTTCTTTCCCACATTTGCCTTCATATTGAAATGAGGGGTTAGGACTCTGCAATATTTAAAGTCCACTTCCCTAAAATAAAAATTCAAACTACAACAGGGCCAAAAGGTGTGCTGCCATATAAATATATTGGAAGTGGACTGCGGATTACAATCAATAGAATGGTTTGGGTTGGAAGAGACCTGCAAGATCATCTAGTTCCAAGCCCCCTGCTGTGACCAAGGACACCCTCCACTAGACCAAGTTATTCAGAGCCCAACCCAACCTGGCCTGGAACATTTCCAGGGATGGGGCAGACACAGCTTCTCTGGGCAACCTGTGCCAGTGCCTCACCACCCTCACATTAAAGAATTTCTTCCTAATATCTAATCTAAAGCTGTTCTCTGTCAGCTTAAAGCCATTCCCCCATGTGAAGTCATTCCACGTCCTTATAAAAAGTCCCTCTCCAGCTCTCTTGTAGGCCCCTTGTAGGTACTGGAAAGCTACTCCCTGGAGTCTTCTCTTCTCCAGGCTGAACAACCCCACCTCTCTCAGCCTGTCTTCACAGGACAGAAGGAGTCATACAGCAAAAATCCCCCAACAGCTGACATAAGAACTGAAAACTTTTGGTGAGATAAAATATCTGGAGTTGCTGTACTGATGCTGTATTGATGTGTTTCTGGAAAAGGCAGACCCATTCTGAGTGGCAATATCATATAATATTTCATATCATATCAATCTTTTTTTCTATACTCCCCATTTAAATTTTTTTTCTTACTAGATGAGGCTTTTTAGGGATGCATTAGCCAACATGAACTAACACGTTGTTATACCAAATGGCAATTAAGTGACTTAAGTTATCATATCTCAAACTTCCAATAGGAAGGAGTGCTTTGGTAAAACTAATTCTATCAAAGTAACCATTTTTCTATATTCAAATGGCATTTTCCAACCTTTGCCTGTCTTGCCTTTAAGTGTCCAGGGAGAGGGTAACTTTATTCAATGCTTGGCTAAAATACACAGTGTTTGCTGGATCTCATAAATGATATAACATTACAAATATAATAAATATCATCACAGTTGATGACATGAAAGGTAGCTCTAACAGGGGTGGGAAACTTTGGCCAAGAAAAACAAAAAAGTTTCTGTAAATTCACTACAGTTTTGTCTAGATTAGTTAAAATCTTGGTTTCATGCAGGAATTTTGGCAGTGGTTAAAAAAAAACACATTAAAGTAAATGAAAATCAGCAAGAAACACTGAAAATAATGTCACTGTGGTGGTATAATGATGTTATAATGCTTTCAGAAGGATGAAAATAAAATCCTGAAACAAAACATCACACTAAAATGAGGAGATTTTGTACAAACTACTGATCCTTGTTTATTCAATTGAAGAAAAAAACCCTACCAAAACACGAGAAAGTTAATCCACGGAAGACTGTAATTTTGCTAGCCTTGCATAATAGACTTTACATATTATGAAAATGTTCCAGATTCATTTAGTCAGTATTTCTGGCACTAATTTCAAACCAAGTCTTACCTTAAAATAACATCTGTTTTCTGACCTTATAATACTTGCTTCATTTTATTACAATCATTTGCCTCAACTGCATCCTCCAGAATTTTGAGTCAATATCAACAATGAATTAATTCCTTTTGCCAGCCCTCAGGCAACCACATCTTCCATTTCCTCAACTTTTTTCCACTGTACTATATCTTTTAAAGATAGGGGAAAAGGTCAAATAACATCTTAATTTGACATAACAGAATAAATAGTTCTATCAAATTCTTCAAAAGGATCATATGACATGGAACAGGAAAGCTGTGCCAATACCTTAACTACCTTAAAGCAAAGGTTCCCAAAATACTTTAAAGACTTTAAAGTGTAATGCAAGCTATAAGTAAAAATGTCATTTTCTTGACTGGTAAAAACTCTCAGTAATGACAAACAGCAGCTTCATATAACCAAATCTCCATTTCCAAATGAAAATTTGGCCAAACCACTACACTGAAAAGGATCAACATTCTTCCTAACTATTAGGAAGTGTCCCAATCCAGCTAGCAAACCCCAAAGACGACATCTACTTTCCAAGTTGAGTGTATCTATGACTCACATACTGGTTTTTTCAGCTTTAAATGGATGATTTTGGCCAATAATGGCAGTGTGCTAGATTTTCAGTAGTCTATATTTGCTAATGTGTGGGCATAATATGAAATATTTATATTTATGTATGTATGTTGCTATGTATGTCTATGCCTGCCACTAGGATAAGAACCCTTCCCCACTCCTTTTTAGTGATTAGAGCAATGCTTGTGGTATAGGAAAATAAGAAACTACCCATAAAAAAAACCAAAGGTGTTGGAATGAGGTCCAGAAGAAGCCCAAAGGTCTTCATCCTCATAACAAGTGACATAATGGAAGGATAGGACAAGCTTCAAACAATTTCTTTGGAAAACACAGATCTGGGAACTATCCTCCACTCCCAACAGTACTTACCCAGCTATTCATCCTCACCCTTCTCCTTCACAAACACTTTGCCTCCCAAAACAGGCTGTAGTTGAGAGATGTGCAACCAGAGCTTCTATGTGAGTCCAAAAGGCCTGGTTCATGCCCACAGTGGCTTTACTCAGGTGTTGATTTCAGGATACTGTTTGATATATTGGAAAGCAAAGGCACAACCACACAAATCATCTCAGTATTACTGTGCAGTGCCCCATGCCTGCATTTACAACGTGACACATGAAAGAGAAATGAGAGCTTCTCCCTGTTTTCACTGAGCCTCAGAAGACAACAAGCAACGAAGTGACCAACTTGCTAACTTAAAATGACTTTGGGGAATCATCACCAGGCTGCACCCTAATGAGCTCTTCAGCTGAAATTTGTTACTCTGTCTTCTCCAGAAGGTGGAAAGGAAGGTATATTTACAGCTAGGAGCTGATACTTGAAACCTTTGTCTCCTTCAAGTCAGGCAGCCTAATGCTCAACCTCCACATGCCTGGACAAATGGATTGATGGGACTCTTGTTGAAGCAAATTATTAATAGCTACTATGACTATGGGGAGAAGACAGTTATTTATGAAGGTGGCCTTCAATTAGTTAATATGTTGTTGGCAATAGACTATTTTGCAGACGTAATCTCCTGCTTTGAAGTGTGCCTGTAATTCAAACCCATTGTTATACTGTAAACATAATGCAGAGATCGTGATCATGAAATTATTACAACATAAAATCATAGAATTGTTAAGGAAAAGACCTCTAAGATCAACGAGTCCAAACTATGCCCCCAACTGCCACATTTAGAGAGGTATTTTGAATGTTTTCAGGGATGGAGATCCTACTACTGCCCTGGGCAGCCTCTTCTAACACCTGACCACACATTAGAATTTTTTTCTAATATCCAATCTAAATTTCCCCTGGCACAACTCAAAGCAATTTCCTCTTGTCCTGTTGTTTGCTGCTTGGAAGAAGAGATCCTACCTGCACACAACCTCCTTTCAGGGCATTGCAGAGAGTGGTAAGGTCTCCTCTGAGTCTCCTTTTCTCCAGGCTAAACACACCCAGCTCCCTCAGCTGCTCCTCACAGGACTTGTGCTCCAGACCCTCCCCCAGCTCTGTTGCCCTTCTCTAGACTTGCTCCAGAACCTCAGAGTCCTTCTTGCATTGCAAAAACTGAACACAGGATTTGAGATACGGCCTCAGCAGTGATGAGTACAGGGGGACAATTCCTGCCCTGGTCCTGCTGACCACACCATTGCTGATAGAGGCCAGGATGCCACTGGCCTTCTTGGCCACCTGGCTGGCTCATGTTCAGCTGCTCCTGACCAGCCCTCGCAGGTCCTTTTCTGCCAAGCCACTTCCCAGCCTCTCTGTCCCCAGCCTGTAGCACTGTGTGGGGTTGTTGTGACTCAAGGGCAGCACCCACTATATGGTCTTGTTGGACCTCATGCAACTGACCTCAAGCCATCAATCCAGCCTGACCAAATCCCTCCTCATGTCAATAAAAACATGATGGAAGACAGCAAATGCACAGCCAGCAAGCCCTGATGAAGGTTTTGAGGGTGGTCTCATAGAAAGTGTGCCACTTCTCATTTGGGTTTATCTTCTGTTTTCTGTGTGTTTAATAAAAGAGAGAAATGGGGAACAGAACATAAGTGCATATTAGCTTTTGTTCTTTCAAATTCGGGTAACTATATCCCCAGAGAATAAATCAATTTTTAAAAACCTTTACCTGGTTTCATGCATTCTACAACCCACTTTCAACATGGATTATGACAGTTATGGCTAAATCAGGCACAGAATGACTTCTGTGTCAATGGATCCTAACTGTAACAGCCTGGCCATTGTGAACTCATATTACTTTGCCCCGTGCTGCATTTGCCATTCTGTTTCATTGGTCAGAAGGCTTCTTTATCTGCTATCAGCTCCATGTTTGAATGCTGATATGTACTCATGACTAAACTTGCAACTAAAACATAGCATTCTTGTTATAATAGCATCATACTGTGTCTTGAGCACATCTAAAGCACTGGATTTCACAAAAGAGAAGCAGATTTTTTAAAATTATCTTCAAACACCAGCATACATTTAAATTGTAAAAAAAAAAAAGTTACTCCTCCAGCAGATTATATTGTGTTTCATTAGCTGTATAGCACTGGATATACACAGAACTCTCCTGAGGCAGAGGACATTGTACTGGCGTATGTAATATGGATTCAAAGATGAATTCTATACTCAGATAAAAATTTGGGGTTAAGTCATTCATGCTGATGTGAACTAACACTCAGAGTACAGTTCCTCCTAGAAGTTTGCAAACATTGGACAAGTTTGTTCAAGTTGCAAGAGGAAACTGCACGAGTTCTCAAAAAAAAAAAAAAAAGGCACATCAAATCCAGTGCCACTAAATTACATGGCAGAAATAAAATTTTTTGCTATTTAATCCTTGCAGGGATTCTAGACCAGCATTCAGCACTAACTGTTAAAAGTATCGACAGGAGGAACCACCTTGTCTTGTTTGCACTGATGTTAAGTAGCAGAATCTCCCTTGACTTCAAGGGTGTAAGAACATCCTCCAGGTTCTGGCACTTCACGGAAGCCTATTTATAACTCATTCATTTTACTTAATTTTAAACTCCGTGTTAATTATATTCCTACAAAGGCATGAATCTAAACCAGCAATGTACCAGTTGGTTTCTCACTCAGCTTAGTAAACTGTTTCAAGCAACTGCTGCAATTTGTGACACATGGAGTAGCACCAAAGGGTATCATCTGAACCAACAGCTTGCTGCAAACATGATAAATAGAATTAAAAGAGCTCAGTGATTAGCAATTTTGGGAGGGTTTTTAGATTAAGTCCTTGCGATCAGAGGGGGTTTTTTAATAGATACAAGTACACTTCTCTTAAGTCTACCAAACACATCCTGATGGGCTGCAAAATTTCACCAATTTGGGTCTGAAAGCCTGTCATATAAAGAGGGAAACATGCTTTAACTGAAGTCTTGTGAAACTACATTCTCAAGCTGGGGTGGCAGTAAAAGGAAATACCTCACTGAAAGAAATATGTCACTGAATGAAGATTAATAAGAATTCACATCCAAGCTTCTAAGCATATTTTTTCACATTTATTGCACACATGAGTATGAATAAGAAGTTTCTCTAAAGTTAACCAAAATTAGAAATATTTTACATGCTTTCTATTTTCGTAAAGGAGTGAGAGTGAGAATCTGGAAGCTCTCTTTGAAGGAAAGATTGTAAATATCTGGTGTGACAGTTCACTTGACTGTTCCTGCTTCAAAGATTCTAAGGAAGAATTTGAGTGCTCCAATTTTAAACACAGTATGTCTGCAGATGATATTTCTCAAGGGCAAGACTGAACAGTTTCCCATATTACCAGGACAGCAACTATGAAAGTGTATTAACTTGATTAAAGTTCTTTTATATTTGAGAGAAATTATTCTATACTAAACAGAAGATCTGACTAGGGGACAGATTTGAAGATGCATGTTGCATTTGTTCAATATGTTAACTTATTTCATTTTCAAAAAATGATTAATAATTTGACCTCTGCTAATATTTTAACTTTACCTTGAAATTTCTTGTTTTTTCACTCTAAAAACAACCAACGTTTTTTTATTCACAATATACCACTACTGGATTGTGCAGCATTTACTATTTTCTGTTGTTTCTAGTCCTGCTTAATGGTCAGTAGATAGCAGATGAAGACCTAGAAGTTACAACCAAAGCAAGTTTCACTGAACCAAGCTCTGATCCTACAAGTGAAAGCACACATCTTGCAGGAGCTTGACAGACTTCAGGAGAATCACACCAGGACTTTCTGCACAAAGGGCAGCACACAGGCCTTAAAAAATAGGTCACAATAATTCTAGCAGATTTAGGCTCACAGTACACTGGAGGACCATGACAATAATTATTTTCACATTCATACTGCAAGAATTTCACAGCACGATTATTACAACCATACTGGCTGCTCATTCAAGTTTATAACCTTTCTAACTCCACATAATTCAAGCACACAACTCACAGGCAGGACATGTGATTGTGCTATACTCTGAAAAACTGCCTTGGATTGTGCACAAGCCCCAGTGCTTAAATGTGACTTCAGCACCCACGGCCCATGCAGCTAACTTTCAAAACAAGAACTAAAACCAAATCAGTGTTCATAATGGTTATCCAAGTTTGTTTCAGGAGAACAGTAATGAGTCCACTACTTGCATTTCAATTCCACAGTATTAAGTGTTGTGCGAAGACGATGCTTAAAAAATTGGTAAGACTTCTTCATTGTTTGTCCATGCATGGGAAGTTCTCAGGACAATACAAACCATTTGAGAAAAGTTGTAGGAGAGGAGGCCAAAATCCCTAAGAAATCAGAATCGGGGTTGATACTGAGAAACAAATTAAGCAGGAAGACTGCAGAAGCAAAGAGACAAAAAGAAAAAACAATCAAATAAAAATGCAAAGGGTACTAAATAATTGGGTAGAGACAATTATAGTCCCTACGAAAGCATATATTCTCAATCAGTATGGCAAGATACAGAACATGCAATAAACATGTATTGTGGGCTCCAAGGAGAAATTACTTTCCTGGGTCGTACCATACAAACCACCTGCTTTTATTGCAGGAGTAGGGAAAAGGACCTTTCACTCATCCAAACCTAGCCCAATACATATGATTTGAACAAGCCACTCAAATGCATTTTTGACACTTGTAGCCTTGCTTAAATGTTCCATTAGAAGCAGAAGTATCCTACTTGAATCACGCTTTTCCCACTCGTTCACTCAGCCAAAACTTTTCCGCTGGTGCCAGCTCTATTGAACTAGGTTCTTCTAAACTTGCACTGCCTTCTCAAAGCTAAATTTCATAAGTTTCACTTTCTGTGGGGTCACTGTGTGGGCCACATCAACACCAATGAGCACAGAACATCAATCCTGGAGCAAGAGCTGTTGTCTCAGCACCACATCCCCACAATACCAAGACTTGATTTCTTCTCCACAGGCCTGCACATATGCTGATAAATCCATGCTTTGCTTCCCTGAACCAGAAGTGTTTACAAGGAGGGTCAATGCTGGCTCACAAATTTTTTTAAGTGTGCCACTACACAGCACACAAGAACCTGCATGCAACAGAAAAGAAACTTGAACAGAGAAGGTCAAAGCAGCATCACAAGAAGGGCAAACAAAGCAGCAGGGGATAATCCACACTGACCATTTTCAAGACAGAAACCTGTTTTAAGTCAGTTTGAGGTCACAGTTTTAAATTCAATGTGTCAAACAGCTGTCTCTAAAGATCAATTACACCTACACATAAACTGTACTCTAGACAGAAGAGTCTTGCTGACCACCTAGAGAAATACAAAGTTGCCCTTAAACAAGGCACAGCCATAAAATACTCTGAAGATCACGTCAGTAGTCAGGTTGTTACTCGACTGGACTTCACATGTCTTCAAGGGGTAAGTATTTCTGAATGAGTATTCCCTGATAAGTAGTTTACAAATGATAATTGGATCATGAAAGGTGCTTTTCCAGAAAGGAAAATTTGTTGCAGATGTTTAAATCAAAAGATGAAATAAACAGTTTATAACACTGACAGTCCTGAAGACAAAGCTGGAGAGAAAGAAACAGCAGAATGATGTTGGCAAAAAAACCAAAACAATGATGGGAGAAGAGAAAAGGGAAAACGTGATAGGGAGTACTCCTACAGCAGGGTAAAGACTGAAACATGATTTTTTCCAGGAAACTGGGGAGAAAAAACCTCAAACAAACAGCACATTATTACTAATGAAGACATTTGAAGCAGTGTGTGTCAAGGACTTTTTTGGAAATACTGATAAGCATTATGGCAGAGGGAGGGGAATTGCTCCCAAGGAAATTTAGCAGGAGATTTTGAGAAGAGGCAAGCTCTCCTGGTCAGGCATAGTGGGAGCACTGCTATCTACTGCCTGCCATCCACCAGGCCATCTACATCCCAAGAGAAATGGGCTTAGAATTCACCTCAGTATGCCTTGGTGCTTCTCCACAGGTGCCAGGAGATCTGCTGCAATCTTTCTTGAAGCCAGTGCAAATAGAGCTGGACAGAAAAAGGAGGACAAATTGCCACACCAGCAATCCAGCAGAAGAGTTGCTTAAAAGGCAGGTTTTCCAACACCCCTCAGATGCTGCAATGCTTCCCTCCAGCCTTTGCACAGTTCAGCACATCTTTTGCAATGGTAAGCTTGGAGTTACAAAAATGTACTTTGAATCCCATTTGCACATTCTGCTACATCACAACGCCACATTCAAACGACTCTTGCAATGTATTTTGAACAAGTCGAACACAGAACATCCAATATAGGATTTCCTCTTTCTCCTGCCCATCCCCTTCCTGTTTGTTTACCAAAAACTTTCACTTCCTCAGTGACACTGACACCAGCTCTGGCAATCACTTAACCCTGCTTCTCCAGTCCTTGTCCACACACACCCGAACCACAGATCCCCAGGGCATTTAGTACTTACTGAAGGGTTTTAAAAATCCATCAAAACACATGGTAAGGCTGGGGGTGCCCTGAAGAAAACCATTTTCTGTCCACTGGATCTAATGAATATAAACCTCATGACTCTGGCAAGGGACACTCAGAGCAGGCAGTTTCAATATATACAATAGAAGTGCTACTATTCAGATCTTTCCCTGCTCAGTTGATACTACCAGGAAATATTCTTTTTTGTCTGAATGCAGTAAAACTTAGCCATAGGTCAGACCTACTGATTTATAAATGTGTTACCACTACACAGGAATTCACTCAAACACATTCTTTAACTTTTGGTATAAATTTTGTTCTGAGCCCCTAGTACAGTCATACCTAGAAAGAGAAAACCTGCATAGCAGCCAAATATATTTCTGTACTAATTCCTGTGATACCATATTGCTTCAGTTTAAACCTAAGATAAAACCTGAATAAGATTTCATTTAAAAAAAACAAAACAAACCAGATTTGTATTCACCTACCTGCACAAACTAATGAAGGAAACATGAAAAAAAGCAATAGATTGTAGACACCACATCAGAAAGCCCACTTAACAGATTATGCTTTTTTTGACGAACTTCCTGAAACAGCTTTTTTTAAACCAACAAAGGAGAAGTTAAAAGCACATCCCAGAGGGAGTCCTTTCCCTTCAAAATTTTATCATTTCCATACCTGGAGCAACCATCTAAAATAGAGAAAACTGCAGAAAGTGCCATTGCAGAAGAGTAGATGCATCCCATACTTCAATGTCTGTGGTGAACTATCATGTGTTCCAGTTTGAGATTGCACTATTGCCTATCACAGCTGGCCTTTGCAAATTAAAATAAGAAATTCTACAATATATCAAGCACAGGAAGAAGTAGCCTTCTGCCACATGCAGCGGAGACCATAGAGGAAGAAGAACACTTTGTTCAGACTGTTTATCATTGTAGTCCTTTGAACCGAAGATGTAAGACAAGTGTGCTGCGCAAACACAGGAACCAATTGTAGATACTCAAGATGCCAGCAGTTTGAAAAAGACAGGCAATGCTGACCTAAGGGAGAGCAAAGGCTGGCCTGGACAGTGCTAGTCCACCCTTTTAACCCACCAGAAAAATGAGGTCTACCCATTACTCCCTGCACCTTTCTCTAGTGTCCTCCTTTTCTTCCCAGCAAAGTGTTATTTTGTGTCAAAACACCTTTTTTCTTCTGAGGTTTGCCTGACAAAAGTAACTAAACTCTTCACCTCTATGAGTAGTTCTTTAGGGCACAAAACAAATACAAGTATCCCATAAATATTTGGAGGGAATGCTCCCAGCACGTGATGAGTTCTGCCTTCACATTTTGTTCCAGAAGCCACATTTTTCAGGAAAGATGCTGAACTCAAACGTGAATAATTCAGTCTCGGAAATTACAGCATTTAATGACAATGTCAACAGGAAATGTATCTGAATCAGGCAAAAATAAATATGAAAGCACAGACCTTTCCATCCTTCCCTGAAGGACAATGAAGTTTAAACTAGGAACAGTCACACTAAGGACAGTTACATTGCATTTGCCTTTTATTAGTACAGGCTGATTTCTTTGAGAAGGCACCATTGCTGTTTACAGGGTGCCAGACTCCTTCGCCCTGTATGCGTCATTAAAGACTGTTTTCATACAAATGCAATTTTACATTTTTATCTCCAGTTTCCTGTGGTATGGCTTAGCAAGTCTGGAAGCCTTTCTTATTATACCATTTCTAGCATTCCTACGCTCTCATTAAAGAGGGGACAGAAATGAATGGGAGAAATAAGAAGTAGGAATATGATCAACAGGACAAAAATCCTAATTCCCAGCTGGGCAACTGGTTTTTCTATAGAATGAAGCCTTTTTGCTTAGAGACAGAAATCCTACAGAGGCAATATTATAATAAATGCTGCTTAACAGAATCACATGGTTTGGTGTAATTATTTACACACTCACCTCCATAGCTTCAAAAGGAAGTATCATTCCCTGCATATAAAGCTCACACAGCCCTCAGGATCCCCGGCCCACAGATTCTCCTCCCATCCCTTGCATTAGCACATGACAGCTCATATCCTTCTGTGGATCTCTGTGGCAGCAGACATCCATTTCTGTATACAGCCATGCTACCACAGCAGATTGCTAGGAGTCCTAGGTTATACCTAACGCCCACCCCATTAATTAGTTAGTTAAGTTAGTTAGTTATTCCCCATGTGCTTGTCTTCTGTGTTCACTCGGTTTTGAAAAGGGCTCCCCGAACCCCAAGAGTAAAAATGGCCTTACAAATCCCTGGACAGAAGAAAAAAAGTCACTCAGTTACTCAGGATATGCACACATGGAAAAGAGGAAAGATCTCATCCCCTTCCCAGATCACCCAGCCCTTTGACAAAAGCAAACATTGTCTCATGATCAACATGTGTTCATCCCAAAACCTCAAAGACTCCGACTAAGATTCAAAATAACATGCAGAGCAGAGGCAGGCAAATATCTCCTTCTTGTGACATTAAATACAGCAACACTTAAGTGTTCCCAAATAACTACAGAGAGGTCAATGTTGCTCCCTGATGTGCCCCACAAGAAGGTGTAGCATCTCTGATTTGGTGAGACACCCCACTGAAGAACAGGTACTAAGCTGAGCCAGGAAGACCCTGGACTTGTTTTCATTGCCATCACAGGAATTGCTCCCCACAACCCTTGCTGTTCTGTGATGCCATTTAGCTTACAGGAGTCAAAAAGGCCTTAGGAAGAGAGGTCGCTTCAATTACACAGATAAACTGGGGAGGGGAGGGGAAAGTACTATGAAATAGTTACTTATACATTCATAAATACTTATCTATTCATAAATACCTGCAAGGAATGGTTCCACATTTACGGAAACTCCCTTGAAAAGGGCAACATTAAACCCCATAGTATTAAACAACTTGAAGGCAACAGGGTTTAACTTTGCATTGTAAAGTTTCACAATTGACTGCTTTGTCAGAAAGAGTCATTGCACAACTCCACTGGTCAAGGGGCTTAAAAAGGAAGGCCTAAACCTTACCATGTTTTCTGTGTACTTCTGTAGAAAAAACCTCTTATTTACTCAAAAATAGAGAAAAGCAGAATAACTTGAAGTCAGGCAGATACTGTACAAAGATGATCGTTCTATGTTATCATGGTTAAAACAAAATTTATTCCAACAGCACACAATTAAAATAGATTTTTATGTAATTAAATAAAGAATTCTTTCCTAACTAGTCTGTAGCTCACAAAGTTGAAACAGAGAAAGAAAAAAGATTTAAATCTCAGAAGAGATCCATAAAATGATACATCTTTTGATCTCACAGGTCATTAATTTCAATCTTTCTCCAAGGTTTCATAACATCCTAGTAACAGTATCTAACTCATCTCTAGCCTGTTGCTACTTTTTCAGATAAAACTATTTTTTTTCCTCATCCATACTTTCAATGCTGTTGATAGTACGTATTAAAAAGATAACACCTATTCTGTTCTCAGTGTTGGGATGGAAACAATCTATACAAACACATTTTGATTCTCCTTTTGGTAAAACTGAGCTATGTTTTCCCAACATAGCTTTGCAATTTCTCAACACATATCTTCTGCTTTTTGTTTTAACTCTATAGTGGTAATGCGTTGAGCGCAGACTTATCTACGTGGCACTTATACTTTACAGATACTTTCAATTAACATTACTGTTGCTAAATTGCAAAAGTCTTACAGGCACTTGATGGAATCAAGCTTAAAAATTTTAATTTGCAATTTGTATTACAACGTCCATTAAGATATACATTAAGATCTGTCAGAGTGCTTCTCTTTCTGCAAAAGTGGGAACGAAAGGCAGGAGATGGGATATTGATTAGGGTTTTAGATGAAACCAGCTCTGTGCTCCCTATGTCTATCTGCAGGAATGTAACCTGGCTAAACAAGTTTTAAGTGTTAATCCCTTTGGTCTTTAGTACCAACGGAGGCAGCAAGATGAGTTTGTGCCAACCCATTCACTGCAAACACTTGAAAGATGCCATTTCAACAGAAACCTTTAACTGCTTTACTAAAGGTGCAGCATCAACTCCTAAACTACAATTTTAAGGCGAAAACCCTTCAAGACTGTTCCTCAGGAATACAGTACCCTCAAGAGTAGTCTGGAAGAAACACCGCAGACCAAACATCACAATAGCATTTACACATCTTTCTTTTCACTCCAAGCACATTTGAACACACAGTTAAGAGGGAAAAGGTTCAACTTGGAGAACGCACTAGAAATCACGCTCCTAGAAAAAAGCAGGGTAAGAAGGGATACCCAGGGATCACATCACCTCACCTTAGTCAAGGCTATCGTTTTGGCTTGAAACGCCGACTGCCGAATAAAACCAATTTACAATTTCGTGCTCCCCGGCACGAAACAGCCAGAAGGCATCCCAGCCCTCCGGATCACAGCAGAAGCCAGGCAAAGGGGTATGAGATAAACCATGCTTTTAAGAATGATTCTTTTATCCCGAACGCGTTTATTTCCCTTAATACCCCATCCAGTCCTACCGGGCAGGTCGGGCGGCAGCGGCACCTCCTCGCGGGGGCAGAAGCGAGGGAGAGCCGCCCGGGAAGCTCCTGGTCCCGCCGCACCGCACCGCGCCGGGGCGGGGGCGCGGCGGCGGCGCGGCCGGACAGCCCCCACGGCAGCCCGCGGGAGAAGCGGGGCGAGCCGGGACCGCCGCCCCCCGCCGCTCCCGGGGGAAGGCACTTACTTTCCCGGGTGCGCAGGTAGAGCGGCAGCGAGCGGACTGCAGGGTGCGCGCCGGGGCGCGGAGCGCGGTGTCCCGGGCGCCGAGCGGCGGGGCCGGAGCGCTGCTCTCGCTGCGCGGGCGGGGCGCGGCCCGCGGTTGGTTCGCAGCGCGGTTACTTCCTGCTGCCGGGAACATTTGCATGTGGTGGACAGCGGGGCGAGAGAGAGAGCGGGGGGCGGCCTCGGGCCGGCGGCTGCGAGGCTGTGCCGGGGGCGAGGTGGGGCAGGGGCTGCGGAGCAGTGTCGGGGGTCGGCCCCGCCGGGCTGCCTCAGAGCGAATATCATGGGGGAAGCGAGCCTCCTCTTAAAGTTACGGCTAAATAAAACTCTGCTAGTCTGGGAGGCAAAAAAGGCTGTCTTGTTCCGCCAACAGCTAAAAAAAAATCTCGAACTTCAAAAATCCGCTCTAAGCAGCTTCTAAGGTCCATTGGAGGCTTGGTTGAGAGAAACAAAGAACAAGTAAGCTTATCTTTCAATGTTTCTTTTCTTTCTAAATAATTTACTAGCCTGCTGAAAAGTGAAATAAAAATCTCACGGGTCAGCAAAACAGGAAATATGAATGCATGGACGTAACAGCCAGAGGATGCAGGTGAAAAGCTTTGCAAGAGCCAGAGTCAAGGTGTCATGCCTGCGCTGCCAGACCACGTGGGCGAGTTCAGGTCGAGGAGATTTCTAAGGCAGAATTTCAAATGAAAAGCATTTAAGCTTTCCATATAAAAGCGTTTAGGTAATGGATCAAGTCTGAGAAACAGTCAAAATGTTACAAGATCAAAGACACTCAACGGCACCTCTGTACACTTTCCCAAAGTCCAGCAGTACAGCTAACCGTGGGTTGGAGTGGACTCGGGGGCTGGTGAGGACTTCTAACAGGACACCTAAACAGCTGGAATAGCTCGGTGCAGCTCACGCCCTGTTGGGTTTATGAGGAGAAGCTGATTAATGCCAACAGGACTGACAGATCTTTGGTGCTGGTGTAAAGGCCTGCCACTCATGGTGATGTACGGCTGGCACACACACTTCTGGTTGGTGTGTGCTGCTGCAGTCCCATCTCGATGCCCTGGCTCCTGCACACAGGTCACTGCCTTGATCCTCTAGAAGACTCAGTCCATAGAAGGAGTGATACCATAATCTGTCACATTTCTTAATCAGTCCCAGATGTCCCTGGGCACCCACGGAGCTCTGGAAAGTAGTGGGCTTCTTTGAATTGTATCATCAATGATTAAAATAATATTGTGTAAATACTCAGTGTTAGACAGGCCTCTAAAAGTATTGTATGGTGAAACAATAAGGAATCCCTCAAGTTCTCGTAATAAGAAGTTGGTAAATATTTTCTCCCTTCCCCCAACTTAGGTAAAGGTAATTCATAATAGCAATAACAAAAATTAACAATAAAACAAACCAGACAACAGCCTTTTCCCCAATGAAAAGTTTATACAAAAAGAAAAGATCTGACTAAATATACATTGTCTTGGGTTTGGGGATTTCTTTTGGTAGGAAAATTAGCTTCCAAAATTTTATGTAAAAGGAGCTATTTCTGTTTGGAGTGCAATGTTAGTACCTCATGTTTCCATTTTCTTCCATAGGGCAAGCACCTTGATCATGTATGTACCTTTCTTCTTGGAGAACTACACAGATCTTCTTGCACAGATCCCACATCTGTCTAGTTTGCTCCCCTTTCCTCTTCATTTCTTCATTTCATTATCAAGTATTCCACTGAGTTTAAAATTCATCTCCTTCTAACAAAGCACTGGTGAAAATATAAATGCATAATAGATTCCAGCAGTCTAGTAGAACACAATCTTATCTATAATGTGAATAGTCTGGAAAAATAAAAGAGGTGCTGGATTACCCTTAATAGATTGCTGTGCAATAGTAAATTAAGGAGGCATAGAACAAACTCATCAGGTTTGCCCTAAAAGAACTAATATGATGAAGGGTTAGAGCAGAATAAATACACTGTGCTTTATAATTTTTTTTTAAAAGACAGGTTGTTAATATAATTAGAAATGTCATGGGTTTATGACTTGTTCCCACTGCTAAGAAGAATATGTACAAAATCTACTTTAGAAAGCATAAGGAACCCTCTCTCTCATTACATATTCATCAAAAGGGAAAGAAAAGCTGATTCCAGCCTCATTACATCTGTAGATCAGCTGTTCATCACGTTTTAAATGTCTTTGTGCATAGATCAAGAGAAGTGGGGAGTGTATAAAATGAGGCAAGAATGAAACTTCAAGCCTGTCACTGAAGGGGAAGTCTTTGCAGGAAGGACTGTGAGTCACATTTGCCAGCCAGTGTTCATGCCCAGCAATTGATTTCCCGCTTGGGGAAGATTTGACTCGCAATGTCTCTGCTGCTGAGTTAAGCATGGCTGCAAGGCAGTGCTCCAGTGTGGAGGCCAGCTGGCAATGGAGGAGCCTGTGCTCTTGGCATCCAGAACGTGGGGACGACCCCAAACTGGCTCATGTGTCCTGGTTTCTGCTGGGATAGAACTCATTTTTCTTCTTATTAGCTGCTGCAGTGCAGTGTTTTGGATTTAGTATGAGAATAAGGTTGGTAACATGCTGTAGGTTAGTTGTTTATGCTTACCCTAATTCAAAACCTTTTCAGTTTTCCATGGTCTGACAGTGAGCAGGTGCACAAAGGCCAGGAGGGAGCTGACCTGAACTGGCCGAAGGGAAGTTCCATACCTGTCATACCCAGTATTTGTATATATATTATATATATTATTATATACTGGGGAAATTGGCCGGGGGGNATTAGCGGGTGGTGAGCAACTCCATTGGACAACACTTGTTTTTTCTTGGGTTTTATTCCTCTCTCTCTCCTTTTCATTACTACTACTATAATTATTCTTTTTTACTTTGTTTCAATTATGAAACTGTTTTTATGTCAACCCCTGAGTTTTTACTTTCTTCCAAGTCTCCTCCCTATCCCATGGGGAAGGAAGCAGTGAGCGAGCAGCTGCCTGGTACTTAGTTGCCTGTTAGGATTAAACCACACCACCATGTTGACTTTCGGGTCAGCTCTGGAATATTTTTTGAGAGTGGTAAGTGGTCTGGGCCAGGGATGAGTGGAGAAATTTGTCAGTAGACTCAGAGGAATGTCCAATGATATTTTTTGGGCACTGTTAATTACTGACTTAATGGGCCTTGCAGGGTCCACACCAATCCCTCTCCATACCTGTGTAGGTAGCTGCTGCTGGTCCCTGTTTGGATTGTGTCCGGGGGCATGAAGAGGCGCAAACTGCAGGGAACTGTGACTCTGGGCAGTAAATCAGACTTTGCCATGGACAATGAAAACAGGCAACAAACTTCTCTCTATATTTTATATATTCCTTAATGTCATTGTTGCTGAGCACTTTCTGCAGTGTGTTTGAATACAAAAGAGAGCATCCATAGAAGACTGAAAAATAGTCAGTAAAGCATAAGTGGCATAACCAGGGAAATAATTTGAGGGAGATCCCAAGGAATATCTGGTTTCATTCAATTAATGAAAAAGCAGGAAAAAGATCACTTAGTTCAAAAATAGATTTTCAAGAATTTAAATTCTTTATGAAAGAACAGGAAAAGAGAGAGCACAGACACATGTAAAGCTAAAACATTTAGACATCTGGCTGTTTTGTATGAGCCAGAGTTTTGGAATCACAGTAGACACAGTCTTTTCTTTAGAAATTCCAGCACTTACACAGTCACTACTTGTATAGTTTTTCTGATAATTTTATCTCAAGACATTATCATTAAGTAAATTGCATATTGTCAACATGCTTTATAATAAGGTAGCAATTTTTAGACAAGTAGTAAAGAGTGGGTTATAAAAAATGAGATACAAGTCATGCAGTCATTCTTCACTCACTGTTGCTGGAGAAAATAAAAGCAGGATATTCTTTAGCATTAATTTTTTCATAATTTCTTTTCTTATTGTAACCTACTATTTTAAAGAACTGCTGACCTATAGTTAGAATATTTATTAATTTTGTTGTTAATATGCTCTTTATATGCTAAATATGGGTTGTTTTTGTTTATTCAAAGAAAAATAATACAGAAAATAAATCTTACTTTCAAGCATGAAAGAACAAGGATTACTTTCATGCACCTTATATGTGGATATTCATCAGTTCTTGTTCTCATTGCATTTTGGAGCCTGGGAAAATTAAGTTTTGTGACACTAAAGAGAAATTAAAACAAACAAACAAAATCTTAGTTTTTAAAGGAAGTTCCATTATGATTATTTGACATGTATCACACAATAATTTACTAATTAATTGACTAATTTTGTGATTAAAATTTTGGAAAATATTTAAAAACACTTTGGGGAATAATGCACAGATCCTTGTAGACTTTGTCTATTGACTCAACATGCATTTGACCTGTTGTTCAGACTAACAATATGCATAGTAACTAGACTAAAGCTGGGAAAGCTGACATCTTTCCTGTAGGCAATGGTCTGCCTAAAGCACAGCCACGTGCATTTTCTTACACTGAGATTTTCTGGCCATAAATCCTCAATTCAGTATTTTTTATTTCATCTTGTTATTTCCAGTTTCCATGAACAACTCATAATAATACTGCAGATAGAAAAAATACTCGCCTTGAGATCCTCTAATTCTGAAAGTAAAAGCTGCTTCTTCTGCATCTTTGCTGATTTTAAGTATTTTATTTACCTACCATTACCTGTTTTTATGCATAGAAATCTTCCCCATTTTGTTTCCACTTGTTTCATGACTGTGAGCAGAAAAATTGCTTTTTAGTGAATCAAAGTGGGTCCTATACTGGAAGCCAATTTGAGAACCATCTGCAATGAATTAGGTTGTGTTGGTGGGACAGCATCCTGAGTATCCTGATGGAGATTGAAAATTACCTATATGGACTCTACAGAATATCCCAATTACCTTTCTGTAGAAATAACAGTTCAAATAAAGGATTTTTGTGGTTCTCATGAATATCATCTCACAGAGCCAAGAAAAGCAGTTGGACTGACGGATTCTTCACAGTTCATTCAGGTATGCAATGAGAAGGCTGAGCTGACAACTAGTGATTCCAGGAATATTCCTCTTTTAAAGATTTATGGCCACTTGCAGATATTCTTATTGGTCTGAAGAGACTGCCCACACTAATAAAGAATGTGTTTAATTTATGCTTAATTTAGCACACAGTTCTGTGATCACTAATATTGAATTACCCAAAAGAACAGATTTGAGCTAATTCAGGAGCAGGTGTGTGTGATCATTTCAAATTAGCAAGATCACAAAGTGGTGATATTTTTGTTTGCTTGTTTGTTTTCTGCCTTGTGTTCATGGCATTGCACCTCCTATTACTAGCCTGGACAGGCATTCAGCCTGCATCTTGCAGGTCCTGCACCACTGAGATGGCTAGCTCAGGAGCAACATGGTATTTCTGGAGGCAGTTTCCACAGTGGGCTGTTGTTGAAGAGTAGCTTTCCTTTTCCAGGATCATCTACGTGCTACAGAAAATTGTGGAAAGGCACCATTGTTAGCATTGCTGCTGTGCAAGGGCAGCACAGTGCCCAGGTTGCCCTTGAACAGCTGCACAGCAGTTGGCAGGTAATCCCATTTCTGATCACAGCCACACAGCTGTAGGAAGCATCCATGGACCATATGCAGCTTTCATTTTCCTCTGGGACAGCACACAGCATTGGGTAACATGTGGATGTTGAGTTAATAAAGTCACAGCTGGCACCACTGAGTGAAAAACTGGCACCAATTGAAGTTGTCAAACCCCTCCCTTTGTTGCATAGGGTTTGTGAGAAGCAGCTCTTATCTGGGACAGAAAGTAGTAATCAGTGGAGCAACTCTGAGCATCAAGAAGAAGGTTGCCTTGGCTACATGAAACCCAGAAACACCTAGATTTTTTTGATGCATTACCCATCAGCTTGGGCTTGGGAAGGTGACAGCTACCTATGTAAGTTAGGAGGTGACACCTGCAGCCCATAAAGTTCTCAGCCTGCACTCTCTGTGGACATGGAGAACGTGTTGGAAGGCTATGCTACCTGTAAGGGCAACCTCATGGGGGTGATCTCTTTATTCCCTATCTCCTGACCACCATTGGAATGTCGAGAGGAGCTAGTGTGGATCATTTTACAGATACTTTACTGCTGTCAGCTGAGGCCTGCTGGTCTAGCAGGACATACAGCACTCACTCATTTCATATCTCCTGCCTGTCTGATGCTGTGCAGCCATGCCATGGACAAACCTGCTGCTGAGCCCATTTGGAGTAGTGGAGTTGCTGAATAACCCTCATCTTGAATGAGCCTGCTTACCTGTTCTTGCACTTAGCAGCAACTTAGCTGTTGCTAGGACCTCTGGCTTTACCACCACAGGGTGGGGTTTCCAAATGGCTGTGCAGCATGTCTAAAAGGCTACTGGAAGGCTTCTGAACTCCCTTCCAAACCAGGCTCCTGTCTGCAGGCTGTGTCCTTCACAAAGACTCAGAGAGCCAAAAGAGCAGATGGTGCCAGGGTAGGAGTGTAACAAGTGGAACTACAACCTGTCCCTCCACCAGCTGCAGCTTGACCATTTCCTGTGAAATTTGTGAGGGTCACGTTGTCAGGGACAACCTGACTAATTGTTTTGTGTTGAGTGGCCGACAGCTGTTTGCTGTAACTTGAAATCACGCATATGTCGGATATGAGCAGTAAATCATCTTTTCTCTGATTTTCCTGTTCCCAGTTCTTGTTTCCCCATGAGGCTCTTTGTATCCTGTTCTTGGAGACGGGCCCTAGAGGCTTTGGAATCCCAGCTGTGCCATCCCATCCATTTCAGCTCTGCAGCTCTTTGCCCCCAACTTTGGAATATTGGAAATTTCAACCCCGGACATCTCTTATGTCATCCAGCCCTTCTGTGAGAGCCCCCAAAGAATGGTCTCAGCTGGAAACAAAAGTAGAAAGGAATTGAAAAGCAAAGGCAAAAAGAAAATCATATCTTGAACAAAACTCAGACTCAATTTCCACACGCACAGGGAGTGTGGAGAATGGGCACTACCAGAGTTCTTGTCCTGCATATGCTGTAGCAAGTAGCTCATAAGTGTCTCCTGCTGGCAAAGCCTGCTCCCACAGGAGCTGTTTCTTAGCAGCTGCTGAGCCTTGGGTAAGTTATCTGGTGTGGAAGTGTTTAGGGTAAGATATGAAGCAGTCAGGAAGGCTAAGTCTGAGGTAGCAGGAAATTCTGAAGAAGTAGGAATTGCTGATACTCTCTATGATCGCTATCAATCTATTCTGAGTCTATGGCAGTACATGAGCTTTGCCACCTGATCCACTCTTGGGATGTCCTAGCATACTCTGTATAGTATCACAACCACCTCTTTATTGCATCCACCCATTTGCTGCCCCAGGACTGTTAAGCTTCCTGGCTATCATCCACACCCTCTTCTTGCTGTTCTGTTTTTGGCCTCAGTCATCTGAATTGTTTTAGCAGGTGAATACAAGTAATCCTTGTTCTTTCCTTATCTAAACAAGTCATGAAACTTTACAAAGGTTGTTTGAAAGTCTAGACCAGCAGCTTCTGCCCTGTCTGGATCAGCTCAGGTGTTGGCAGCTTCCCTGTGGTGCAGCCTAAGGGGTGGTTTCTGAGGAACACCAGCTGTATTTAAGGCTTGTTTGGGTTTATGGCTTGACTGTGAGTCAGTGATGGTGCTGTATGAGCACTGTGAGAATGCTAAGGCAAAGGAAAAGGTTAAGGAAAAGATTTGGTGAAAAGATGTGAGGAAAGGCAGAAATCTCGGGTAAGATCTGTGACAAAGAAATCTGACTGGCCAGTGTCCATTAGAGATGACCAACACATCTAAGACTGCAAGCGTGCAGCTGACATCCAAGGATGGTTATCCTTGAACAGGGCAGAGGCAACGGGCATTTGGGCAGACTCTTGGAACAGTGCTAGCTGTGAAAGAGCCGCTGAATTTATACTTGCAACCATCTTAATTTAAAGCCAGCCTAAATTTCATTGATACAAATTTAAACCGTCAAAACATTATACTGTATGTATCAGGGCAGTGTTTTGTATTAGACAGCTACTGCAATGTTGGTCCAGTACTATTTAAAGTGAGATTTACTGTTGTGTTGAACCACAGCTTTGGAGGCAAGAGTGGCACTATAAACACAACTCAAATGTCAAAAGCAACTTTAGAGTGACCTCTGGAGTGATTTGGCTGTTGTTGTAGATGGCATGCCTGTTAAGAGATGTCAGATTATTTAAATTAATTTTCATCCCTATGAAGTAAATTGACAAGCATATTGGCAATGTTTTTTCTGTGGTCCATGCTGTAACATTAAATTTTATTAAACAACTTCCATTAACAAGTTGAACATTCATACTGCTAACACAAGGTCATTAGTGAAACCTGAAAATTAGGTTCCATGCATGTGCACACACTGCTGCTGCTGAGGCAGCCCTCTTGCCCATAAAGATTAAATTAAATAATTTTAGCTTCCTGATACTCAAAGTTAGTCATGCTTACTCACAAGAAGAAACACAGACGTGCACTGTGCAGTCCCCAAACCAACAGAGAAGCATACATTGCTTTAGGCATGCAAATTGCTTAATGATAATTATGGCTAATTTGCTATTTGTTTGTCTATAACAGAATTTCTTCAGGTGCAGCTGTGAGTGGTCTTATGAAATTTGCAGGCCCAGAGAAAAACTGAATGAGCCTTATCTTTAATGTTCTTAACTAAAATAGGATACACAGTAGATTCTAATTTAATTTCAATTTCTACATAAATTATTATAGGAAGTGTTTTTCCAGTTTTACATTTGTGTTAAATAAAGCTGGTGAACATAAACAGGAAAAAACTGCATTATTTCAGGCTTGAAAAATAAAAAAGATTATATATATTTTCCAAGTCTTTCACCTCCCAAGAAGGCTACTAAATAGGGAGCTACAAAGAGAATGGAGGATATCAGATATCACATACAGAAGATGTGTAGTTACTAAAGGACTCCCAGCACCTTTGATATTGTCACCAAAAGAGTTCAGCTGGATTCAGAGAATCACAGAATCACAGAATGGTTGGGGTTGAAAAAGACCTTTAAGATCATCTAGTTTCAACCCCCTGGCATGGGCAGGGATGCTTTTCACTAGAACAGGTTGCTCAGAGCTCCATTCAGCCTGGGGCAGGACTTCCTGGGATGGGACTCCCACAGCTTCTATGTGCAACCTGTTCCAGTGCCCCTCCACCCTCACAGAAAAGAATTTCTTCCTAATGTCTAAGCTAAACATGCTGTCTTTCAGTTTGGTCATTCCCTCTTGTCCTTGCCACTTTTTGCTCTTGGAAAACGATCCTTCATCTCCTCTCCATCATTCTCACAGGCTCCCTTCAGGTACTGAAAGTTCATAATTAGTTCACCCCCAAGCCTTTTCCAGGCTAAACAAACTCAATTCTCTTGGCCTTTCCTCATAGGAGAGGTGCTCCATCCCTCTAATGATCTTGGTGGCCCTCCTATGGACTCATTCCAAGACGTTCCTGTGCTGCAGACCCCATAGCTGGACGCAGTGCTCCAGGTGGGGTCTCACTAGAGTGAAACAGAGAGGCAGAATCACCTCCCTCACCCTGCTGGCTACGCTGCTTTGGATGCATCCCAGGACACGTTTGGCTTTCTGGGCTGAGTGCACATTGCAGGGTCATGTCCAGCCTCTCACCCACCAACACCTCCAAGTCCTTCTTGCAGGGCTGCTCTGGATCTGTTCATTCCCCAGCCCATGTTGGGACAGGGGGTTGCCCTGACGCAGGTGCAGCATCAGCACTTGGTCTTATTAAGCCTCATTAAACTGAGATTCCCATACTTCTTGAGATTGCCCAGGTCCCTCTGAATGGCATCCCATCCTTCAGGTGGGGCAACTGCTCCACTCAGCCTGGTATCATCTGCAAATCTGCTGAGGGTGCACCCAATCCCTTTGTCTACATCATGAATGAAGATGTTAAATAACACTGGTCCCAATACAGATCTTACTTGTCACTGATGTCCATTGACACCCTGAGCCATTGACCATTCCCCTCTGGATGCAACTGTCCCTTTGATTTCTTATCCAGCTAATCAAATCCATCTCTCTCCAAATTAGAGAGAAGGATGCTGTGGGGGACCATACTAATGGCTTCACAGCAGTCCAGATAAATGACATCTGTAATCCTTCCCTTGTCCACTGATGCAGTCTCTCCATCTTAGAAGGTCACAAGGCTGGTCAGGCAGGACTTGCCCTTGGTGAAATTCCATCCCTTATTGATAACATAATTATTTCAATAAAGGTCACAGTTTTGGAAAACTATTGACATCTACTTAGATGACTAATCAAATAGATTAGTCAGGAAGATTTTCTAAAATGGAAAAAATACCCACAGCAGAGGTAGATGATTCATAATTTGCAGGTATTGCTGAAAATGTAAAATATCTAATTGCCTGAGTAATACACTAAATATTTCCTCTAAAAAGGCAAATGTACACACATTTTAAATCATGGGGGCTCTTTTCCCATCGCTTGGTGACATTACTCAAATGTTGCTCTGCTTTGCCATCACCTCTGCGTGAATGTAGTGCATTGCCAGGGAGTGACATTACCCAGCCTCCAAAGAACCTGCCTGCCCTGATGTGTCAAATCAATGTCTGCCAGCTCCAGTAACAGGGTCATGAAGCAACAGACAGTTGATCTGTCAAGCTCATGATCAGAGGAAAGGTTCACAGTAGTCCCAAAGCACTAGAAGACATTTCTATTAGTGACAGCTACAGCCCTGACAACCCTTTTGAGCAAAGTATCATGTGACTCTTTAGTGAGTGGCTTCCAGAAGATGAGGATTCTTCAGAAAAAATGGGAATTGTGGCTATACAGCAAGTTCACGGACATGCCTTCTGTGATAAAGAAGATAAAGGAATCTGAACCTGGGAATCACTATCTGCCACTCCTACTCTCTATCTAAGGGTTGTTTGTCTTAGGCATGAGTGTGAGAGAATGAGTCTGGTGCAAAAACCAGCATCACTCACTTTTCTGGGCAACTATCTTACGTGAATAACCTCCTACTTCACACTCTCCATAATTTATGCACACTACTGCAAAATTAATTAGACTTTTAGTAAGCCACTTTTGAGAGAAAACCACATCAACACTAACCTTTAAAATGAACGAGTGGAACAACAGATGAAAGCTTGTTGAAAAAAATTCTTGAGATGCTCTAGTAATCTAGTAAAAAAGCTACTACTACAGACCACAGCCAGAACTGTGTGGACACTTTTCTCATGCTATTTTTTTGCATTCCTACCTTCTATTTTCTTTTGCATATGGTATCCTAATTGCTCTGGGCTTTGCTTTTTGGAAGTTTCCCTCCTTGTTCTCTTTATTCTCCTACTTCTTTTCCTACCCTATTATCTTTCATCCCTTCCTCATCAGTGATCAATTTGCAGACTGGAGCTGGTTCAGCAGAGGGCCACAAAGATGATTAGAGAACTGCATCACAATGATGCATGAGGAAAAGAGGACAACTGTGTTAATCATGGAGAAGAAATGGCTGGATGAAGGTCTAATTTTAGTCTTCAGCTACTTGAAAATTTGTCATAGGGAAGAAGGTGCCAGATTTTTTTGGATGTGCAGAGTGAAATGATAAGATGCAATGGCCAAAGTTACAGCTGTAAAAATTCCAGATGGATCTAGAGGAGAAGTATTTTCTTTATGAGGGTGGTTAAACCAACAAGTGCCCAGAGAGCCTGCGGGATCTCCATTCATGATGATATTCAGAAATCCTAGACAGGACCCTGATCCAATCTTGAAGTTAGTCCTGATTTGAGTGGGAAGTTGAACATTGTCTTTGATCTGCTAATCTCTGTTTCCTTAAGGCTTTCTTCTCAAATAAATATCTCTTCAATCCATCCCAGACAAGCCTTTTTCCTACCTGGTCAGCTGTCAGCGACTCCAGCCCCAAAGTGAGACTACACTATTAATTCATGTGCACACCTTCCATTCCACAATTTTTCGTCATGTTCTCCCATGCCTGGTGGTCTTTGAACAGGAGGAAGTTGCTTTAGCTCTTTACTGATCTGCTGGAATCTGTGGCTAGAAGAAATCTATTGAACAAGAAATCTGCTGGAAGAGTCACACCCAACTTGGTGCCCATGAGGTTGAACCCACCCATTAAAATTGTACCCTGATTCTGTATCCAATGTCTGCATAGGACAGCACTTCCACTGTGTGCAGCTATTGCCCTGCTTGATATTTAAAAGCCAGAATTAGAAATACAGCTCTTAACATCCAATATGATGTAATGACAAGAATAGCAAAATCCTGATGAAAAAACACAAACAGAGATAGTAAGACACATTTTTCCCAAGTATGAGACAAAATGTATGGAAAAAAAGACAAAATTGCAATAATTTCAACAATACAATTATAATTGTATAATTATAATAAATATTGTAATTGCATATTAAAAAAAATCCAGCGAGGAAATATCTGAGAACTGCATGGTGACTGCAGTCATTAATATATTGTTTCTTGAAAGGAGAGTTATGAATAGCAGTTTTGGCAAGAGTCTGGTTTTGACTACCGACAGCATGCTTTTATGGCATGCAGAGCAAAGTTAAGGTTGCTCACTAACTGCAAACACATCAAGAAACCTTGCATGCTGGTGTTTCCTGAAAGAATTGGCCCAAAATACAAACTGCTTAGAATGAGAAGGTTGGACTTGATGATCTCAGAGGTCTTTTCCAGCCTAATTTACTCTGTGATAAAAATATTTAATTTTGGCACTTAGAAATGTCATTGAAATGACAGATCCCTCAGGCACAGCAGATAAAGTCTTCAAGGACTAAGCAACCCACTTACTTTTGATCTCGTGGGTTCCCCCTTATCTGCACAGTGGAGACTACAAGTGAAGATAAACAGGAACCAGCATGGTCTACTTCTTTAAAAAGAGAAACAGTGAAAATCTCTGTGAAGGAGTCCCATGGGATTCCCATTGCTCAAAGAAACTGCCAGGTTGCATGAGACAGACAGAGGAAAGAGGAACTCAGTAGTATAGAGGACTTCACCAAACAGCCACACTTCAGTGGCATGTGGCAGGAGCGAGCTAACGAGGAGATCCCAAAACTTTTTGGACCTTCACATGGGGAGTGTGTGAATGTGAGGAGGCCTGGGGGGAACAACAGCCCACGGGGGTGAGCTTCACTCAGTATTCCAGGACTGCTTTCCTGGGTGTTGCAGTCGTGAGGCTCTTGGGAGGAAAGGGTTGAAACAGGAAGATTGACAAAGAGGGAATAGTTATGCTCAAAGTGACCTTGAAGCTGGGAACACTAAAAATGTTGGTGTGGGAAAACGCTATTTCTTATGGCTACTGTTGTTCATCCTCTGCCTATTTTGAGAAGGAGAATTCCTGTCAGGGACATGCAGACATCTTTTGTTGTAGTGAGGCAGGCAGCAAGCCACCCTCCCTGCTGCCAGCTAGGATGAACTTAGCCAAACTTAGGAGCCTGTGTCCTTGTGTCTCTGTGGCCAGGCCTTGTTAGTGAGGTTATGAAATAAATTCTCTCTTTGCATTTCAGCTGCTCATGCTCCCTGTATGTGTGAATTCACAGAGGGGGGAGCTGGTCTGTGGCAGGAGATGAAGGCAAAGAGAGGCAGAGGCAGATGTTTTTGAGGCACAAAGATGTCTGTTGGAGAGTCTGATGGTTCTTGTTCAGCTGACTGGGTGGGTGAAGACAAGGCCATGCCTCAGCTCAGCTCCAAGGTGGTCAGGAAGCACCTGCCCAGGACCACCACACTGTGCACCTGCCTCTGACAGCAGCTGTCTGCAGCACTCTGAGTGCATCAGCCGAGATATAACTCCTGTGCAAAGTGCTCATGCAGCATTTGTCAGAGCCTCAGGCACACCCAGGCACAGGCCACAGCTTCTGGGAAGCCACACCGTGTCACCTCATGGGAAACCCCTGCTCTGCAGCTGCAGGCTCCATCCATCACCCAGACCTCCAGCCCCAGGAGACTGGGGCAAAGCCAAGCCATGAAAGGACAGCTTCCTTTGTTCCTTTATTATTCTCTTGCATTGCCTGCAAACAAAACTATGAACCTTGAGGACAGTTTGTGCCATACTAAAGGAAAGGGGCAGTGTGACCTCCATGAAAGCCATCCACCAGTTCTCTGACAGAGATGCATTTTGGCCAGACAAAGCAGGCTAGATAGAGGGAGTAGGTGGAGAATTACCCACTCCTCATACAAAAACAGGTCATGTCACCTTTGAACATGCTGCTGCACATGCTTTGTGATATGCTTTTTGAAATTATCCAGTAATGGGTTATATTGAAGCAGGGTTTACAAGAATAAATAAACAAAATGATAAATGTAAATGTGAAAACCTAATCTTCCCAGCTCCACTATTTATTTCCTGGGATGATATAAACAATTTTTTTTCAACTAACTACTCAGAAAAGACTATTTTTGTGAACTGGTTCAACTGTGTCAGTCATCAAAGATAAAGGAAACAAGTACAACTTTAAACTGGAGTATTAGGTGTTCTCTGAAGTACAAAGAACAGTAAAGGATTACAGTGATTACACCAGACTAGGTGATAAGAACGTAATAGAAAAGTGATAGCACAATCACCAACAACAAACACTGAAAGCAGGTTAGTGGGTGAACTATATATAGCATTCCCAGCTATTACAGAAATACAAATAACATCTGGGACAAAGGAACACTTTTTTTTCCTCTGGCATTTTTTCATTGGATATTTTACTAAGCCAGCTAAATCAAAGGCTTTAGCAAACAATAGTGTGAGAACAATTAGAAAAGGACGATATGGTTCGGGTAATATTTGAAGAAAAGCAGGAAAGCCCTAATTATTCTGGAAGGCTATTGCAAATAAAAGAGAGAAAAAGAAAAGGTTCTATACTACACATATTGAACAGTCTCAAGAGAAGTTGCAGAGCTTGAAGCTGGATGAAAGAAGAGCTCAGGTGTTAGGAGGGCCAGAAAGAAATGGATAGTAACCTTCAACTTTTGGTTAAGGGTAGAAAGTAGTGTTTAGAGTGGTTCCTGGAATTAATAGGCTAAAACCTTTTCACCCACACCAATATTATTTACTGTAATTGGACTTTGAGGTTTGAAGCTGGGGCTTTTTGAGGATAAGTAAACACATATAAATGTTAACCTAGAGACAGTCCCTGCCCTAAAGACTTCCAGTCTAGACTTAAGGCATGAGCCTGATGTGGAAAGCAGATAGGGAGTAGAAGGTGTTTTGTTGACAAAAACTGTTGTGAAATAGATGGAACTGGAAGAGGAAAAGAGTCAGTGATTGAAAAATGGGGGAAAAATAGTTTGTCAATACAAAGAACAGAATGCCTGCTGCCAGCATACCTGTGACCAGATAAGGAAAACACTCAAAAAATGAGGAGGTGGGAGAAGTCCAGATGAGAGGCGTGTAAAAGAACTATGGGGACCTTCTCGCCCTGAAGATAATGGTGATGCAAATATCAAATGAAACAAAAGAGCCTTATCTTCAGCCGTATTTGCTGAATCTCCATGTGTATGAGAGGGGAAGAACAGTGCCACAATTAAACATATGTGATAGCAGTTAGACATTGATATTTCTTCATTTCACTGTCAGATTATGAAGTTATGAGATTTATTTATTGATTATTATTTGGTTCCTAGTAATTATTAGAGGGGTTAATAGAAACCATGGCCACAACAGATGACCACAGTGCTAGATACTGTATAAACAAAGTTGAGCGTTTCCTGACATGATGTAAAGGGAATATATAATAAAAGATAATTAAAAATGAAATAAACCCCTTTTTAATACATGACTATTCCAGTTTCATCAACTCCTAAGTGTCATAGTAACAACAAGTTTGGAAAAGGGATTTTGAGGGGGGAGATAAATTTCAGGAGGTTCCAGTTAATTCATGTGATCTCATGCCTCCAAAATTCTGCCAAGAGCTATGACTGAAAGTTGTGCTTTATTGATTTGTTCTCTGTCCACTAATTCCCTCTCCCTTGAACTGTCAACATAAAACTGTCTGTTTAATTTCTGGTGATTATATATGTATACTCACACATATGCAAACTGGCTCTCAGGCTTACTCTAAGATTTCTGACTAGATGTTTATCTTCCTTGGATCAGATTTTTTTCTTTCCCCAGGCCTTTGCATAAGATCACATTGGCTTTTTATAGATCTAAGGTTCAAAGCTCTGTTTGTACTTGCATATAAAGTAGAAAGAAGTAGTATTTTATTTTGCCAGTTATTCAGCTTTTCCTTCTGTGTCTTTAAATATGCCAACTCTATGACCAAGATTATGGTGTCCTGATTTATTGCTTTCTTTTGTTGGGAGCAGCATTTGTTTGACTTCAGTTACATCACTCTTACTGGTGTTCTGGCCATCTGTATCTCTTTACTGGCATCTGAAAGAAATGAGTGAAATCTCTTGGAAATTCTTCTACTGGGCACGCAAGACCTAAAAATTTAACTGGGGGTGATTAGTCTTGAATTTGGGTGAGAGAAAGGACTGGCAGCACAGAGATTCCCCTTCTAGGTCTTTCCCAGAAGAGATCCAGTGAAGAAACTCCTCCACAAGGCAAAAGGCTCAGGAAAATAACATCAGCTTCTCTAAAGTCACTGAGGAGGTTTTGCCTTTGAATTACCTGCTGCTGGCCAGGAGCAGGGCATAATCCATCTGTATATCCCAGCACCAGTGTAGGTAGTAGCCCCAGAGGTGACTGACTGCCCTCTCCTGATATGGGAGAGAATCCAAGCAAAAAGGACCACCTAGACAGGAGTCTACTGCCACTTTCTTTCCTACTTCACTATTTGTGTTGTAGGGGAAAAAGGGAGAAGTTAAAGAAACTGCCCAACGGCCACAGGATGTCCTGTTGCATTTATCTGGCGATGCAGGCAAATGACTCACCCAAAATATTTGATGATCGGAAACTATAATGTTTTTCTTTCTTTTTCACACTTCTTCCTGAAAATATCAAGGATTCAAACTCTGAAACATGGTTCCAGCTATGGTTAAGTGACATCTTAAAGCTATATGAATTCAAGGCAAGAATAAGGAAACTTTTTCTCTGAAGCTTGTCGAAGTCCAGAGAAAGTCACGTGACAAGAATCTGCTTGCCCATATCTGAAAGCTGTGCTACAAGAGAGGAAATGGTATCTTCCCAATCATTGGCAAAAGTCCTGCCCAGAGCATATCTTTGACATGGGTTATAGAATGAACCTGATTCTTCTGGGTTTTTTTGTAATTTAAAAATGCCCCTGAATGTTTATCGTGCCAGCCCCAGCTCAGAGCAGCATTAACAGCCTTAAGCTGTTCTCAGTTGGTGTTTTTTGTAACCCAGTGCAAGGTTGCTCACCTGTGAGTGTCCAGGCTGTAATCGCTGGCACTCAGCCTGTGCACAGCTGTGGGGACAAACAGTGTCTGCTTCCTCTCTTTGTCACATCTCCTCTGGCCCAACCTGGCAGCAGGGGAGGCTGAATCCCTGTCCCTGCTTCAAGGGATTTATAAAGTAAACACAGATCTGCTATAAAGCCTAGCTTTATATAACATACCTCTACTAAGAAACAACCTGTCCAAAACAGATCAGGAAGGGAAATACAATTTTCTGCATTTTATACAGAAAGAGTGGAGGAACTGTTAGGGCTACTTCCCCAAAAATCACGTGGGAAGTCTGTGAGAATGGAAACTACTTCCAAAGAGCACGTGTGTAATAGCAGGGGCATACAACATTTTCAGAGAAGAGTGCACAAATCCTTCATTAAATCTACAGGGAGAACAAACCATGTGTAAATTGTGAGAATATCCAACGCACATTGCTGTAGGCTGATTGTCAGCACATGCTTTTGGACCAGTAAAGGAGAAAAAAAAAATCATAAATCTTGCTGATTGGGGGTGAATGCAAAGACTGTTACAGGACATTTCATGAGGAACCAATTTTTTGTGTGGTCATGTCTAAGAGACAGATAAGAAATATTGCGAATTATAACGAATGAAGAGTGAATAAAGGGTCAAGATTGCCATCAGGTGATTTTATTTACCTTCAGGATTTAAGACTGCTTCATATTTACTCAGCAATCACAAAGTGAGTTATTTACATGTGATTTTATTTTCGTTGTGTTAATGAAGTCAAGGTTATCATGTGGTTCCTTGATTACCCTCAGCTGGGGAACTAAGAAAACATCAGATCCCATGACATTCACAAGGCTGTGAGAGTTGATACGACTGGCTCTAAGCACACAGAGCTATCTCTTCATACTATGCTTAGTTTTGGTACTGAGCACTCAGTGATTTCTGGGTAAATTTTCTACCTCTCTCTTTGCTTATGAGAGGGATTTTCTCAGTGCTATGCAATAGAGATACAGATAGGAAATGCCAGTTCCTGTCCTGGGGACAAGCAGAAGAAGAACATTTTAAGCATCTCACTGGTTTGGCCAGGCACCAAGCACTGTTCTGACTTTCATCTCAGAGTTTTGGACCCCAGTACCATTTACATAGAAGTTATTGTTTTATAAAAATCCACTGTGTTATGCAAAGCAAGGCATAACTAAAGGCAGTCTAAGAATATCATAAAGACTCGCACAGTCCCTGTCTTAAAAAGTCCTTTTATGGGCCTTTTCCAAAATAATAGCTCCCTCAGGCTCAAATGTCTCATACCCAAGTAAAAATTTTGTTTAATTCATAACGAAGTTGATTTGTCTGCTAGATTGTTTCCCATGGATCAGTCTGTTCGCAAACACAAAACATACCGGCATCCAGCTGGGTGTTACTGCTGCCAATTTCAAGACAATAAATGGTTCAGTGCTGAGCAAAATTTAAAACTTTTATTCCACAAAGCAATAAAAGCAGTAGACATTGCCTACTGACACACTGCCAGAATAAATATTACCTACTGTACAAGTTTTCATTCAGATCTTTCATCAGGTCAAGGTACAATCACAGACATTATCAAGCTTGATTCTGTATCAAAAGACTTTTCATGAATGATTGAAATACTTACGCACTGCATTTTCAAACATATTACTCATTGAATCTTAATGATCTAAATTCTCCCTCAACAGCAGTGTTTAATGGGTTGGTACTGTTTTCCTGAAGACAGGAGGTTTATTTTGGGATGCAGCCTTTAAGGAAGACTTAAACAGCTTCTTTGGCATTTCTGGCACCCCAAGACTTGTTCTCAGCATGTAAAAAACCAAGGGAAATGGTCTGAGTTCATCACATCTACAATGTGGCCCCTAGCAGAAACCAAGTCAGGAGCACTGTTTTGAGCCAACTTTTATGGTTTAGTTGTTGTTTGCTTTATTAATACATCCAATTACCTCAGAGAGGAAGATTTACTGATTGCATGCAGTAAGTGGACCATTGATAGGTTAGGTTGGGGAGCTGTCTCATAGTGTTGATGGAAACACTTGCTACAAATAGATAAAAAGAAGTGTCCTAGAAAAAGGAGAATTTGTGTATTTTTTTCCATTAAATAAACCCACTATGTTCTAACCTTGGCATGTTTAAGGGAAGAGTCCTTTTGGCTCTTCCTGCTTCTTTAGTGAAGCCACACACCAGTTCCCAGCGGTGGGACACCAGCTGGAGCAAGGTGTCCTGTGTACCAACACACAGAGGCAGCCATCGACAGGGCTGGTTCTCTCCTGAGCTCCCAGAGGGCCATTTCATCTCTCCCCACGCTGCCAGTTCCATGGAGGATGTGTTTGCTATGTGAGCAATTTAGGCCATTGCACAGATAGGAAACCCTCTATCAGTGCTGAGAATAAGAGAGGCTTTGTAATGGGCCTGGCAGGTGAAGGCACTTGGTTGATGGCAAAACATAAGGTGTGAAGAAGCACCATAATGGATATTCACCAGCAGCTCCTTTATGTTCATGTTGTAAGAAAATGAGCTGAGATGCTTCATCTGGCAATAGGAGAGAAGCAAATTTCTGGGTGAGAAGGTAATGAGGGAAGTGAATGATATGCAAGTATAGTCTAGCGAGGAGCAAAACAGTTTACCTGATTAGATAGAGCTAACTGTTATGCCACAGTTTCTGGGCTCTACTTAACTTAACATTAAAAAGGCAGATTTAGATTTTCTCTGAGAAAATGATATACAGCAGACAGGAATTGAACCATAAAATGCATACACAGTCTCCTAAACAAGGCTTTAGGAAAATTTCAGCCACTTCTATTAGATAAAGTAGCCCCTTTCTCCCTCTTTAATGCAAGTCCTTGTGGACCGTCTTTCATATGGTCTCGATTTTTTTTTTTCTTTCTTTCTTTGGTTTTCTCTTCCTTTGCAATGCCCCTTTAGAGCTCTGTCCTGTGGAATACCATAACATTTTCAGGAAAACATTTTTTCTGGTATAATAACTACATTAAGCTTTATTGCATGCAGTAGTGCCATGCTATTGAATCCCCCTGTCTCTTTGCTCTGACTGATTTGCTTTGCTACTTTTTCTCTTTTTAGGTCAGATTCAGATATATTTTCTAAGGCAGTTTTTAAAAGCAAGGTTTTTCTCAGCTCTACCCACTGTTCACTAGCTTTGTTTTCAGCTAGATGGGCATGCACAGCATTTTTAGGCTGCTCCAGACCGTAGCCTGGCAATGGTCAGCAGTGTCCCCTCCCAGGGCTGGGAAATGCATGCACAACTGGCAGGAAACACAAGAGCGGCCCAGGAGAAGATAATATGGGAGCTGTTCATTCAGGAAGCTTGAAAGAAATGTGCTTTACAGCAACATGCCATGGGATAACTATTGCTAAGGGATTGGACTTTTATTTTGGACAAAAAGATTAATTTTTTTGCAGGATACATAATTTGATGGGAGAGAAACTCTGAAGAAATAACAGGAACGAGCTATCGAAAAGCCAGAGGCAGGAAAGATAGTCTTTGGGACATCAAGAGTTAAAACTTTAAGGTTGTAATTTATTTATGGAAAAGAGCTAAGAGCTTTGTGTATATGGTAACCAGTCCCAGCTCTTGGAGCCATCGAGGTGGCAGAATCAAACTCAGAACTCTAATTAGTGTAACTGAAGAATGAGTGTACTTATTATCTGATATAAAGCAATTTTAGAAACTCCCACAGTTTAGAAATAATAGTAATAACAGTAATTGAAAACATGAACTGACAAGTCACTAACAACCCATTATATCATGGCAGTGTGGAAGCGCCTTGTACCTTTACAAAGCACCTCTCTGTCGATCTCTGACACAAACACACACCCAACATTGTCTCAAGAGCTGCTGCACAGAAGATGTTAAAATGTGTCACAGACCAACACCCAAATCATGGTGTTTCTGCAAGGTCTTCTTTGTTTCTGGAAAAAGGTGGAACTCAGAAAAACTTATCAGTAGCTGGCTTCAAAAATATTTACTGGTTCATCTAAGCAGGTTTGTTTCTTGGTGTAAATTAAATCAACTATTCCGAGGTATCTGTTTTTGCTTAGATCAAGACAGATGTCTCAGCCTTCTTTTATTTGGGCTCATATGAGATAAGAATAAAACTAAAGGACGTGTGAAGCTAAAAGACTGGCCCATTTTATCATACAGAGAAGTGATTCAGGGCGTTGCACAGGGGCTCCTTGCTTAAATTAGAAGTCTCAGGTAAGGACCCTCTCCTCAGGGAGCTGCAGCTCATCCTTGTGCTGAGGCAAGCCAGACAGGGGAGGAGTCCCATGCTGATATTTCCTCAGCCTGCCTTCAGAGGGGAAAAAAAAGACCAAAGTTTTTCTAAAGAAGAAAGAAATTTAGTTAAATACAGACTGGATGTTGTAGAGAAAAAAAAACCAAAAACAACAACAAAACCAACAAACCAAAACAAAAACAAAAACAAATAAATAAAAAGCTTTCTTTTCTTCCAGTCATTCTTGTCTTCATTTCATGGAATTCCATTTTTGGGAGTAGTAGCATGATGCAACTGAAAAAACAGCTACATAAAAATTCCCCTTCCCTATTCCACATTTGCATTCAGCTGCTCTAGGATACCTTATCCTGTGGCTGCCAAGGGAGGGTGACTAGCAAAGGGGACTGGGGGTGAAAAAGGGAACATGCTTGCATTTCTTGTGCTTTCTCATTTTGGAATTTTATTCTGTCTAGTGCATAGACAGGTTTATAGAGAGAGAAATGCTGCAGATTATAATCCAGACTCTAATTAGAATTAATTGAATTAATGAATTAATGAACTGTCAATCAGTTTATCTTCCTACAGCCTTTCTGTGCACCCTGCACCAAGATCAGCTCAGCCACATCTAGGCTTCCTTTTTCTCCAGATTTGGGCAACCTCAGAAGTCCAGATTGATCTGGACTGTTGTCTTGAATTTTCAGTCTCTCAGAGGAGTCTGGGGAGTTGGGGTCTGCCTTTGTCAGTGTTCCCCCAGCTCTGCCCAGGGCTGTGATTTCCCCGTTTCCATCTGTGAACAGCCCCAGTGTGCTCACTGCCACGCACACTGTGGTCATGCTGTGCTGTCTCCTTGTGCCTTTCCGGATATCTGCCATCTGGCAGACCCCACTCCCATTTGCAGCACTCTCCCAAGAGGGTGACGGGTTTGCTCGCCACCAGGCACACAAACACACACATTGTCCAGGGCTGGCTGTGTGCCCTGCTCCTCCCAGCTGAGTGCAGCCCACCCACTCTGTACATCTCAACCTGGATGCATAACCAGCTTAGTAGGCAATAACAATTATTTCCTATTTCAAAACAATCTTGCCCTACTTGGTACTACGTCATTCATTTCTAAGAGTTGCATAATTTCTTTTCCCAGTTACACCCAGTAGTTCTCATTCTACCTCACATCTCCAGAACTGTGTTATCCCAAGCATCCATGGGTGTAAGGATGGCCAGCATCCACCAGCATTTGGGGCATAACAAGATGAAGACAAATGGGAAAGAGGGGGAGGCAGGGTGTGAGATAACCTATCTAGATAACTGTGGTAATTCCATAGCAGCATCTGGTATTTTAGGAAAACCCATGGTAGGTAATTAATTAACAGAATAATATTTATTAGCAAATTCATCTCTGTGCCAACGCCTGTAAGGGTATCTGCAGCTGTGACACACAGATT